>CAAKHB010004952.1:0-11339 GCA_901007665.1 Aeoliscus strigatus
CACTGGTTACGTGCCACGTGGTAGCGACTCTTTGGAGCTGTGGACGTTGAGAATGATGAAACTCTGCTGACCATCTAGCGATGACGCCTGTGTGTCCAGACATGAAAATGGGAAGACTGGGTGTGTGACCAACGTCTGGTCCTCAGCCATTGTCACGTTGAGAGCTCTTTTATGCAATGATTGCTGAAAACCCATTTTCACATGTTAATCCTTATTTATACTTGAAATCAAAGCATCAAATCATCCCTACACCTACAGTGAAGGGTCTACACCATAACCTACTGCGTAGCCTGATGTCAAAGACCCCTGCAGACCACCACAACTGTGATTGGATGTCTTGTTGCGTCAAGTGACTTTCCCAACTCTGAGTGGCAATTCCGTTTGCCAAGACAATATAACTTTCCGACAGGCGATTTGTGAACAGAGAATTCCGCCAACCTTGCATCGGTAACAGGATCCTCTCACTTAATTGTTTTAATGAACAAAGGAAGAGATAACTGGCTTCATCACAGAACGTTGCAGAAGCATAAATGCTCACAGCGGCATAGGGCACCCCTGTAGGCTATGACACAGGCCGTGCGTCAGTTCAACGCAGAAGTACAAATCAGGCTTTAGGGTATTAAATGGGTATTAACTTAAAGTGTCAACCCAAGAAAAGCAGTCTGAAAAGGTCCCCATGATTCATAATAACTTGGAATGACACCCCACCGCCAAGGTCCTATGAACACTCCTCTTAGAGAGGAAGTCATGCTATTGCTAAAACATTCGCTAACTCATACCCCAGTCAGTTTTCTTTCCCACCAAAGTCTCAAGTGGAGGCGAATCTTTTCACATTGAGGAAGTGAATGAGCGTCATTGTGGCTTTGCATGGGATTAGCCCATTTTAAAGCCCCTTAGCAAGATTTACCCACATTATTCACATTTCAACGGACATTCCCACCCACATACGACACATATATGCTAGCCAAAATCTAAATCCACGGCAATGAAAACAGGCGACATGAGGCTTACCAGGGGAGGAGAAAAAAAATCCAAGGTTCATTGCCTTCACTGAAGAGGAAGTATTGTATGAGCACAATGAGTGTATTGAACATACACAACCTAACCCTTAACCTCTAGTAATATTTAAGAAGGATGTGTGAAATTTTTTTTCCAGTCATTTGAAAAAGGATTTAAGATGGTTAAAAGATTAGTCATGAGTCACAATCTGTAAATGTGCTAGTGTCATTACTACTATTCCACAATCTTCGATGGTATCTGAGTATAGTACTAACATGGTTAAATGAGAAGAATCATGAATGAAGCAGCGCTACACAGACTATTGAGGCTTGTATCCATTTGCTACGGTAGTCTATGTGTCTTCTAATATTCCACACTCTTGGGTTGGCCCTGAAGTGTTTGCCATCGTGAAGCGCTGATACGATTTCTTGAGCAAGGACAGATCTGAGAGCAGCTTTAAATGAGGATAAACTAGAGCAGCAACGTCTTTCCCAGTTACTTTATTGGACACATGTTGGTGTCGGCCTCCTGAACAGACAACAGACCTACTTCCAGTGTCGTGTTCCCAAATCCTTCATGGGCAGCGGTGTCGCCTCACTGTTATCATTCTGTCGATAATATGTATATAGCATTTGCCAGTAGTCCAAAGTTCATCAACTGTCATAGTGACAAGACCACTCACTGAGAAGCTGAAGTGTTTTCTTGACGATTTCTGTCACCTTCTTCACTGCATATTCAAACCATTGAAAGTACAATATAGGACTACTACACAACTTCTTCCATCAAAATGGCATATATTGTGCTTGTTGACTAAAATGTCAGCAACGATCCACTGACAATTATACCTCCTCCCACCCACCCTCCAGAATACCAACCTGTGGGAAGCAATGATAGCAGGTGGCAAAACAGATGACAAGAAAGGCCATTTGATTGCACTGCTGAGGCCCTTGAAAGAAAGCACTCCTGCTTTTGAGCAGCATCGTGGGGAGGGAGCACAGGAAGGTGGGTGTTTGTTGAGGGGGGGTGGTTCTGGGCTGGCCTGACTGGCAGCTGGAGCAGTAGGAGGTGAGAGGTCATGCTGTGCCTATGCCCTTCACAATACAGGCAGGAGGGGAGTGGAGAGAGGTGCCCTAGGACCTGGCAGCCACGGGGGGGCTTTGTGGTCTGTTATCAAGGCTGTTCTACCACCAAAGATGCATCTCAGGGCTTAAACAAAAGATTTGTCTGTCTATATGTATGTGAGGCCACACATTTCCACTCACACTTTTTGTCCAACAGGTGTACATGAAGTTATGCCTGCGATGGCTATGACTAGCGAGAGCGAGTCTCACTACCACTGTCTGATGTTGCTTTTCCACTATACAGTCCCAGCACCACTTTCTTTTTCCCTGATTGGTATGTGCTGCACTTTTTGTGCCTTTTAATACCAGAGTAGACTCTAGTCATGCTAGAACGGTATAGTAAGTGACATTAGTATTCCCTGTTGAGTTTGATTTCCGACCCTGTGACCAAATAACCAATCCACTCCATTAAAACTCTTCTCATGAACTATATCAGTCCACTATTAGGGTGCAACATCCCGAGTGTGTTGTCCTTGTCTCTTTCGTATCTGTTATGAGGCACATGAAATGTTACAAATCTAACCAAACCATCTGGTCACAAACAATATGACTTAGGGGTTCTTGTAAAACAGTGGTTGAACATGTTACTGTGGAAGAATAGGGCTTTTGAAATGTTGTTTTGAGACTCATCCTCTTGAACATCCTGCTATAGCATCAGCACTGAGGGGTCAGATTGGACCCCAGTTAGAAGAGCTACATTAAGCCGACATCTGCTGCGAGGACTTTGCACATTAAATGTTTGGATGCATGAGCACAAGAGGTACCATGTACAGTAGAGCGGGACTGAAACTGCACTCTGGTGGTTTGGGCTATGTGAGTCTTCTGACAGTGAGTATATTTCATTCACAGGTCATTACATTTACATTGAAATCAAAAACATGACCTAAAACCAGCACCTACTCACCGTTAGGGCTGCAGAGCTCATGTCAAAGTATGACATGAAGGACCAGTTCTGGGTAATTTGTCTTTCATTTTAACAAATTCCTGTCTGAAATTTCATAAGCCTGCATGGTATGTGCTTTTCCATGTTGCCAAAAAACAAAGAGATTAGCAATTAGGCAAGTATTGTATCCAAAGACGATTAATCCAAAGCCTTGTTCAGACCATTTCTCTTGGCATAGGCGTGGAGTACTGCCAGCACCCAGATATGCGGAGATCAACTAACAAGTAAAACTCTGACAGGACTCGAGGGAGGGTTTACCACTCACGGACAATCAAGGCTATATTGTGTACATTTGTTTTTTCACATGGAGTGGGTGTATGCTTTGTCTATAAAGGATTCTCTGATGGTGTAGGAGATTCCAGCGGAAGGAGAGGTCCTGCATGACATTAAACTGAAAGGGAAAAAATGTATAAATACAAGGAAGCCCTTTGAAACGGTGGAGTATGTACAATGAACAAATACAGAAGGAAACAGTCCACTGAGGACAGAGGTTAATGCTAAACAGGCTAGTACTACAGGCCGTATGTCTGGAGGCAGGTGGATCAACAGTGAAGTGTTTCCTCCTGGGCGCTGACAAACACAGCGGCCATTGTGGTCTGCAGCGAGGGGGAGGACCAGAGGAAATACGTGCTGCTGCTTCGGACTACGGCCAGAAAGTGAGGGGGCTTTAAAAGTGAGAGGTGTGAGGAGAAGAACAGAGACTAATGACAGTTTTCCACCACACAGTTCCAGCCTCGCCTCGGCTCGGCTCTTCGCGTCTTTTTTGGTTTTCTACTGGCAACAGCACCTGGTACCTACTTATATTTGGTACGCATCAGACATGTTCAACGAAAATGTGATGAGGAATAAAGAGCTGAATCTCTATCGCTGGTAGTACTGCCAGAAGACTCCTCTGTGGGTCAAAGGACGGCCCTCTGTCTGGAGTGACCAATCAGAGGACGGCCTTCTGCAAAGTAACATTTAGTACCAGCTTGGCTCGTTTAGAACCTCAGTGGAGGTGGTACTACAAATAAAGTACCAAGTTCCAGGCTCTATCGCCAGTGGAAACGCAACAAACCGGGGCAGAGTCGAGTCAGCCCCATAATGATCCACTGTGTGCCTGAGACTCTCCCAATCTGAAGAAGCAGCTCAGATATCATTAGATATAGTTGCTGAGAACATATGACAGGGTCACAGCAACAGAAAAAAAGGAAAGCGAGTAATTGATCCTTAACAGTGTCTCTTGTTGACCAAAGTTCTTCCTGTTTGTGTGACATGATAAGTGGATCGCTCCTCACGAGGGCCGTGACTGGTCGCTCACACTGAGGCCTTTGAAGAGCCATGATTGATTCATCAGAGCATCAAATAGGGACTTTCTAAGAACAAATAGCTGCTGTAGAGTAACTCTATGCGTTACATTAACGCTCAGCTTGGACTCTTCATCCATTACACATTTTTCATTTGCACATTGTTTTCTTTTTTTCGTTTAGTACTTTGTATTTATACTGTAGATTGCTCTTGTTAATAGTTTATTTAGTTTATTTAGTTTATATTGTTATATCTTTATTTTTAATAGTTTATTGACTGCATGCACCAATATCACCACAGCAAATTCCTCGTATGTGTAAAACCGTACTTGGCAATAAAGCTTTTTCTGATTCTGATTCTGATTAGAGAGACGAAAAAGAGGCGACTTCCTTTCATTTGTGTTAGCATACTTACATACTGTAAAAAACATTTAAAATAATGTATAATTTTCTTTCTACTTCACAATTTTGTGCCACTTAGTGTTGGTTTCACATAAAATCCCAATAAAACATATTGGTGTTTGGGGTATGAATAGCTGCAAGCTACTGTATGTGCATGAAATGGAACTAAACACACTCGTCACTTACTATTTTCAGACAGCACAGGGGTTGGTTGATGGAACCACAGGAACCTACTTTGAACTCATGATCCATGAGTCGGCATACCTTCCTACCGACACCTTCTTGATGAATTCATCTTACAACTTAGAAATAAGACAAATGTGCAGTCACTCACTCAGTATCATTTCTCTCACACAGGAAGTGTTTGTTACAGTGAAGTAACCATATTTACGCTGCACCGTTTTTCCTCACTGGCCATTACATAACATGGTGCAGCTCAACCGCCGGAGATTTATTACCTCGACTAGTGTGACCAGGGACAGTATGGATGAGTGGAAGGATGGTGTGAGGGCACGTACAGTGAGCAGAACCAACTAACCACAAAGAGGAAATATTTTCCGTATGTTTGGTCTCATTTACCACATGTTTGTGGTAAAAGATCCTGTTGCTTCTCGTCCGTCTGTTATTCATTTATTTATCACTTACGCCATAATTATGTAAGCTTAAGACAGGGTTGTGTTCAAGCAGGGAATGCGTAGCCATATGGAGGGCTTAGGTGTATGTGGGCCAGCATGAGGTTAATCTTTTCATCATATAATCTTGACACATATCCAGCCCTTAACCCCTTAACACTGAAGGTATCGTTGCTGATACATCCGCACTAGCATACTTGGAGTACAATAATTATGGGACTATTTGCGCAGAAAACGGTTACTGAAACCTGAGAAGTTGTACTCAGTTCCCCTGCCTGGTGAGGAGAAGGAGAATACTAAATACTCCTAAGTATTTAATATAAACCCAATTAGAGTTGGAAAGTCCGACATTGGACGTCTGCTGCCATGTGACTGTGAAATACGCAGGAAACGCGATGCAATTAATAATAACACAGATATTGATCTCACAATTTCAAAAGGGGTTGCCTCTTGCAGGAAATCGTCAACAACAAGCGGTGCCCAGAAGGGGGATTAAACTGAGCTGCATTGCCACATAAATGCCAGCTAATCAGGTTTAGCACTTATGCTAATACCAAAAGGACTGCAAAGAGCCTGTGGGAAATTCACTTGCCATTCACAATAACCTCGCTGCTAATTGTTAAATGTCGCACTGGAAGACAATATCAGCTTTAGGCCCGGATTAGCCTCTCAGACTATGCTAGCAACCTAACCCATCCCACGTTCTCACCCACACTGGCTAACGGCCACTGCAAAATACTTGGGAGTCTTTCACTGAGAACTTTATGTCTGAACTTTGACAAACAATCAGATTCCATGAAAAGCTGACCTTAGTGTCAGAGTTCAATCTGTGCATCACATAAGGCTTTTATGATAAAGGAAATAAGAAATAATGAAGAATAATGAGATTAAAGTGGAATGTAAAGAGTAGAAAGATGACGATCAAGAATATAGACGCAAGTATGCTACATCAGAGAAAGAAAGATGACTTCAGGCAAAGAACAACAAACAACGACTCAAGAACCCTTCAAATATATGGATTTCGGGGGTGGGGGGATACATATGAGCAGCTTTGGCTGAGTAATCTATAGACCTGCAGCAAACACACAGTGGAGACAGACACGTTTATTGTCCACCCACCATCCAGATATAAATGGTGTTTAGAAAATCCATTTCTACAGTCTTTCCTCTGATAGCACAGTCCCATCTCAGCTGACCTCGGACTCACTCGCTCAAGGTCTTCCGATTCCTCTCTTTTTTTTTTAGGGGGGAATCAATTATAAGTTTTTCTGTCAGCCTGGATGAGTTGTTCAGAAAGGAGCCACGAGTCTCTGAACAGCCTACGTGGTTCACCGGGCCACATCCTCTCTGCCTCCGCACAGGGAGAAAATAGATTCGGCGAGCAACACTGCGCAATGCTGAGGATGCCTGGCACTTACGCGCGCACACACACACATTCCCACGGCTGCAGGTGTACAAACCCCAGTCGGACAACTTAATTGCTGTTAATTACAAGTCATTGTGAATTGGATGTATTTATTTATAGTTACGTTATTTCTAAATAGTTTAGTTATTTCTAAATAAGACCAGAATTACAAGCAAAAGACTGTCAAATTGTACACTGATGCTCTGGACACGACAGTCGCTGCTGAAGAACCATAAGGATCTCACTGAATGATGTTTGTAATTCTATCATTTCACAGCTGGTGTAATATATTTGTATATTCACTACCATTTTAAGATATTTATTACTTTATGTACAATTTTGTTTAGTTGTTCATTCATTTATTAATTTATACTTTTTTATTTCTACTGTAACACGATCGGTGTGGAGCACGGAACACAGTGAGAAACGATTTTTTGTATTTTCTAAAATGTAACGTTAAAAGAATCCAGTTTCCTTCAGTCAGCAGTGATACCATCTGTGTTAAAAGGTTGATAAATCTTATCATATGGAATCTTGTAGCAATAAATAGAAAATAAATAGCAATAAATAGAAAACTATGAGAATTGTCAATGAGCTGGCAGAAGTAAATAAACACCATGAGGCAATCACATGGGACAAACAGAATCCTCTTTCCTACCGGCAGCACGATGACAACATAATCAAATCTCGTGCCTGTTCTGCTACTTCTCATCCAAATGCTATTTTCATCTCTTCCCAGCGTCCTCCCAGGAAGGATGAAGCCAAGTAGGGGAAAAAAACAACACATAACACGTTGTAATTTGCCTTTCAGGTGTCCCCAGCACCTGTAATAGACCTGCTGGCTATATTTAGTCTGCATGGACTGTCAGCACACAGCCGCGTTGTACCCTTGAGAATCAGAGCAACGGAGGTTGGTTGAGGCTACATGTTGGGTGGATGTATGTCATATGGGGAGCAGGCACATGAGAGCACAACACGTACAAACGGAACAAAAACATCTTTTTTTCCCACCATCTTCCTCGGTATCGTATCAAGAATATGTGATCGAAATTAATTCATACTCCAGGCCCATAGGTGGCGCTGAGAGACACCAAAAACAGAGGAGAGACGGTGGAGCAGCACAGAGCAAATACAACCGTCAAAAAGTAGATTTTTGACCCAAAAAAGTGAGCGGACAATGATGGTGATCTTGTTGCAGTTACCACAGTGACAAGATCCGCTCACCTGAAGTAAACAAACAAAACACAGAATAATCGATCTCAGAGTGCCAATGCTGTGTCAGCCGAGCAAGTTCAACCGTCCAATATGTGATCTTGCTGTAGTTACTACGGTAACAAGATCTGCTCACTTTATGTCACTGTCACTTGCAGACTGCAGAGAGATTCAACGTGGAGCTACGAGACAGACACAGACGAAGAAACACTCAGGACGCACAATGGACTTGTACTGGTACATCAAGTATCTACTGGTACATCAGGTGTCTACTGGTACATCAGATGTACATCAGGTGTCTACTGGTACATCAGGTGTCTACTGGTGCATCAGATGTACATCAGGTGTCTACTGGTGCATCAGATGTACATCAGGTGTCTACTGGTGCATCAGATGTACATCAGGTGTCTACTGGTACATCAGGTGTCTACTGGTACATCAGATGTACATCAGGTGTCTACTGGTGCATCAGATGTACATCAGGTGTCTACTGGTACATCAGGTGTCTACTGGTGCATCAGATGTACATCAGGTGTCTACTGGTGCATCAGATGTACATCAGGTGTCTACTGGTACATCAGGTGTACATCAGGTGTCTACTGGTACATCAGGTGTCTACTGGTGCATCAGGTGTCTACTGGTACATCAGCTGTCTACTGGTGCATCAGATGTACATCAGGTGTCTACTGGTACATCAGATGTACATCAGGTGTCTACTGGTACATCAGGTGTCTACTGGTGCATCAGATGTACATCAGGTGTCTACTGGTGCATCAGATGTACATCAGGTGTCTACTGGTGCATCAGGTGTCTACTGGTACATCAGGTGTCTACTGGTACATCAGATGTACATCAGGTGTCTACTGGTACATCAGGTGTACATCAGGTGTCTACTGGTACATCAGGTGTCTACTGGTACATCAGATGTACATCAGGTGTCTACTGGTGCATCAGATGTACATCAGGTGTCTACTGGTACATCAGGTGTACATCAGGTGTCTACTGGTACATCAGGTGTACATCAGGTGTCTACTGGTACATCAGGTGTCTACTGGTACATCAGATGTCTACTGGTAGATCAGGTGTCTACTGGTACATCAGGTGTCTACTGGTAGATCAGGTGTCTACTGGTGCATCAGATGTACATCAGGTGTCTACTGGTACATCAGGTGTCTACTGGTACATCAGATGTACATCAGGTGTCTACTGGTACATCAGGTGTCTACTGGTACATCAGGTGTACATCAGGTGTCTACTGGTACATCAGATGTACATCAGGTGTCTACTGGTACATCAGGTGTCTACTGGTACATCAGGTGTACATCAGGTGTCTACTGGTACATCAGGTGTACATCAGGTGTCTACTGGTACATCAGGTGTACATCAGGTGTCTACTGGTACATCAGGTGTCTACAATTTGTGGTTGTATCAAAGGAGAAAAAAGAACAAAAGGACACACACATCCTAGAGAAGACTCAACCTAGGTGCCAATGTAGAAAACGTAAAAGTAGAGTTCGCTCACTAGATCCCGCTCCACAGATTTAATGTGAATATCACCACAGGATGTTTCAGGTCCTTCATCAGACTGAAAAATCTGTGACGTAATTCCTGATGGTTTTCTGTTGTTGTGTATTTACGTTCCAAGCAGAGAAGGAACAAACACAGAGACGTAGGACAGAAATTCAGTCTGCTTCCCAGTGAACGTGTTGTATAAGGCTGAGCTGGATACGACAGAAACAAGATGCTCGGGGAAAGGAAGGAGACAGAATCTGTGGAGGAGGTGAAAGGCCGGATGGGAATCCGAAGAGAGAATCCTCCTGAATTAGAGATAAGGTTTGCCCTCCTCCTGCAATTTTCATGAGCACGATCAAGTTTTTGGACGGTTACGTAGTAGAGCCAAGGGGACTGGAAGTTTCCCTTCCTGTCACTTCCTCACCTCTTCTGTCACTTGGTGCACAGAGGGGACACGCATGAACACGCATTCCTTTCCGGAATGCAGGTTGAGTGTAAACCCTGGGTTTGTTAATCGGAGTTACTGATAAGCCAAATTCAGATTTCAGCATCTGTGTCTAGAACTCCACAATTACAGCAATGGGCTGTTTCTGTGGTCCAGTGGTTAGTGGGTCAGTCTGTTAACACAATGAGCAAAAATACAGCACTGAGTGCCTGATTTGTGTAACAAGGTATCTAGTGAGTATAACCTTTGCGAAACTGGGGTCTCTATCTCCAAAGCCTTCCCCAGGTGCTGTATTCCCAAAATGGTTGTATCAATCTATATTCCCATAGCACATGTAGGAAAGTCCCTGCTGTTGTTCCACATTTCCAACAGAGATTGTCAGGTAATAGACCGATCCTATGGCGTCTCGAGGGGGTAAAGTTTTTTTTTTCTATTTTTTTAATTTTTCATTTCATTTTACACATTGTGTAAACATTGTGTGCACAGGGTTACGGTGGATCCCAGGTATATGGTAACCCTAACCTTACATATTTATACCAGTCCAGAGTAATGCACACCTTCAAATTACAACCTAATATAAGAAGTGAATATTTAGTGACAGTTATACCATCTCCTCCTCTCATATCCTGTGGTTTCACAAGACAGTGTGAAAAAAGCGGTCCCATGCCCCCCCCCACTTCCCCACTGTCATTATTAAGTCTCACAGAGTTTGTTGTAGTTAGTGCAGTAACAAGATCTGCTCATTCAGTCACTACCACTATCACTTCAGTCGCTATCTCTTTAAAACAACAGAGACAACCAGAGAAACAAACTGAGCGGCGGGATTCAATGCAGAGCATAAAGAAGAATAAACGCTCTCTACTCGACAACGTCGGGCAGCCACGTAGGCTACTACCTTAATTCAACGCAGAATCATAAATCCAAACTTTTGGCCTCATGTCCGCTGTTTGACAGCCAAAAAAAACGGCATGGAACTTTATATTTTCCGCTCTTGGGACACGTCTGCGTGCATTTCAATAAATAACAGATATCAGTTCCGACAATGAGCAATGTTGCTGAACCAATGTGTGCAGACGTGGATGTGCTGCGTGTCCGCTTAGCGCTGCATACGAGCATGTGATTCTGATGAGTCAAACAGGGTAGGAGCGAACACTCCGTGAATGAAGTGCACAGCATGAGTGTAGTGTGCATGTGTTGTAATTCAGCCGCTGGGAGTCCTTGTCCTGGTGGAAAGTGAACACCCCCTTCTCCTCGGAGCTGTTACTATCTTTAGCTCATTTCCGTCGTGTCTTGTCGCCTGTGTTCTCCTCTACAGCACTTAAATCTGGTATCTAACCCTCCAGGACATCCAATATCTTGAACTTCCCCTGCACAGGAAGCCG
>CAAKHB010004952.1:11359-22479 GCA_901007665.1 Aeoliscus strigatus
GGGGGGGGGGGGGGGGGGGGGGGGGGGTAAGGGAGGGGGATATCTGTGTGAATGTAGACATGGACACACAGGACACACTGTACAAACGTGTGTGCGCCTCATTAGATTTACTCAACACACTCAGGAGGGAGCAGAAGAGCGCCACGCCAAGTGACGGACGGACAAACGAGCACAAAGGAAAATGACCCGCAGAGGAAATCTGACGTTAGAGGACACCTTGTCTGGTCAAACTGGCGTCACAGATATCGTCTGCAGGGACACGAGAGACGGCACAAGTAACCAAATCTAACCGTCTGGTATCTAATCACCTCTTTAACACACAGGGATTGTTTAGGAGACCAATTATATCACAAACAAAGTGTTGTTAATCAACTCTGATCTGACGAGTGAAGTGAATTTACAGTGTACATCATTTTCACTTTATTTATCCCGGAGGAAATAAGTGCATGAGTAGGTAAAAATACAGATGAAGAGGTAGAAATGTTTAAAAAAATAAATTCCTGAGCTGGGGAAGTCACCTGACACAAACAGCCCAATCACAGTTGTTCCCGTCTGTGGAGGTCCACGTAGCCACAACAACTAGCTGCATTTCCGGAGAGGAGACGTCAGCCTATGCTGAAGGTACGCCGTCGATTTTACGCAGATGCATAAATGGGGCTGAACTTAGACCCCGTCCACACAGACCAAAACCATCTGTTTCTCCTCCATCTTCCTCGGCAAGTCTGTGTTCGCCGAGCAAATTCAACCGGCCACACCAGAGAGATTCAATACAGAACTACGAGACAGACCGACACAGTTGTTGTGAAAAGTCAGAGGTTGGGGGGGCGGGTTGTGACACCTGGATACGGAAAGTATGAGGAGACGAAGACGAGGACAGAGAATGAGAAGGTTTGAACAAAGACAGTCTCCAGTATCCATGTGGACGATGGACAGAACGATGGAGAACGTGTGCATACAACAAAGAGCCCCCACAGGACGCCACAGAGCGGTGGACAGCCACTGGGTGACGGTGTGCATGGGGGGGAACATCCCTCCAGGCCTCTGGTGAGTCCATCAAAGCTGTGTGATGTCAGTGGAGATGGAGCTCAGTCGCTGGCTGCAGCGCGCTGACGTGGTGTTTCTGTGTTCGTTTCAGGGAACTCCAGGGCTACGAGCACACACACGTACGGTACGTGCACGCACCTGAACAGACATGGGACAAAGTGGAGCATACTGGGGAAGAGTGAAGGAGAAATAATGCATCAGAGGAGAACGGCTCTAAATTAAGGACACAGAGGTCGGGGAGGTCAACGGAAACTGTTAGTGCTGGAACTTCCCCATCCGCCAGACCCCCCCCCACACACACACACACAGGCTTCGTCAGACTCTCTTACCCTGTCTTTCACCATTTCCTCCTACGCTTAGACCCATTAGAGCAATGGAGGGTAAAGATGGATGGAAGGAGGAAGGGAAAAGCACTGAGAGGAGAGAGAGAGATGGAGGAGGATGATGGTGATGGGAGCTGACGGGGGAGTAGCACCGGGGGCTTCCCGCTCTGAACTGATCTAAACAGAAATGACCCTCAGACACACACATTCACACTCCCACTGACTTCTGTATGCACACAAATGGGGCGCACACACACACACACACACGGCAAAGTCATACATCCAGTGACTAACGTACACGTGACCAAACATCCCGCTCATTCATACGTTTACATTCCCACTGCCTCAGCTGCACTCAGACACACACACACACCAGCTTGCAGCGAGTTGGTCGGTGAGTTAAACAGACACGCATTTCCAGTGAGTCTATTTTTAGAGCTGCGCTGGTCGCAGGGGCCCCAGGGGTCCGAGCACCACACGTGGATATCCACCGTTGAGATCTCTCTCTGGCTCCTCTGTCCCGCCGAGCACATGCCACCCCATTCAGCCGCGCTGGGCCAATTCATGCAGGGAGCAAAGAGCTCCTTCAGCAAAACGGGGGCAGAGGAGTAAAAATAGACACGTTATCCAGTTGAGTCCACACGAGTCCTGAGTCAAACATCCTTAACAAAACCAAGTTGGGCTCCTGTCAATGTTTGAACGCGGGAGCTCTTGTTGTTGTTGTTGTTGTTGTTATGAAGGCTCCTCGCACACAATCACTTGCCACGTCCACACGGAGACGGAACAGTCCTAACAGTTCACACCTAAAAGTCACATCCAAGGCTGGTGTTTCATCTCCACCGACACCATCTGATCTCACCCTGGACGAATACCAACGGACCCATCATCTACTGACGTTCTGTAGATGTAAACGACCACACCATGACGCTACCAGTGATGTATCCCGCGTCCCTGATAATGTCATTTTTTTTAGTTTTTTTATTGTGGACCCATTGAATTTCCCAGGGACCCACTCAAATCACCACCTCTGGGTCCTGGGGACTCACTACTATATGTTGAAAAATCAATCACTGCACTACTTTTTTATATTTTTGTTCTATTTCTATTGTATTGTACATTGAGTGCTAGCTGAAGTATTATTTTTCTATTATTATTGTATTTTTTTCTATTATTGTTATTATTTTTGTCATCATATGGGATTCATAGTGGGTGCCGAATTACAAATTTCATTGTACAAGGAAGGCTGTTTCTGTGCACATGACAATAAACACATTGAATCCTTGAGTCTGTGGGCCACATGAATGTATGAAAGGTTCTATTGATGAAGCTGACAGACTGACGATGGAGTTAAATTCCCAGGTTAAAGTTGAGTTTAAAAGCTGAAAAACATCCATGAAGTGATCAAGTCAAACACGGTCCACTCAGGGTTTTCCTGTTGAGTAAGATCACACCTTGTTCCTTCATTCAGCATTCGGCCCATCGAAAGCTCAAGTTATGAATGAATGAACGTCAGGCCGCTGAGTGTTGACAGGAATCTTGAACCGACAAATCTGACAGGGACATCCTCGATTGAAATGACTTCCACTTGGCCGGGTCCCATCAGTCCTCCCACGCGGTTGCCGCAGGCGACGGAGGACACTCACAAAGTAGGGCAACGTCACTTCATGTGCTTTACGTTTTCAAAAACCAAACAAAGACGGATCAGTGCATCCTGTACCGCTTCCCTCAAATCAGTGTGTGACTGTGCACAGTCTTTCAAACGTTCACATTCTGATTCACCTGCGTCACGTTTCTGCCCATTTCCCTGGGATCGGCGTTTGCGGAATAAGCCGATAACATTGACTCACATCCAGGATTTGATGTTGCAACAGGACGTGGACTTAGTGCGCCAGTTCAAGGCCGCGCCCCCGGTGTGCTCGCACAAAACGACGGCAATGGCCTGGAACTCTTAAAGGGGCATTCACAAGTTTTGTGGGTCAAAGTTTTTATTCGCTTTTAATACTTTGTGTTTCAACTTATGCTACTTTTACTTTTCTTTGTCATGCATTTTTCTGCAGTTTCATTTGCCGAAACACGTTCCAAACAAACTCCCTTGCTGAACATTACATCTTATCTCCTTATCTACACTCCCTGTTTCATTGACGCAGAGCTCATGGTCAAGTTACGACATCACTTGTAGCTCAGCTCTTTGCTAAGCTGTACGGTCGACATAAATTCAGACATTAGCTGAATGTCTCATTCGAGTGCCAAAACCAGACTGACAACATGTAAACAATAAACGATACTAAACAAACAAATCTTATTTTCCAGGCTTTGCAGACAAAAGTAGTGTACAGACATTAGAATCAAACAAGTGTTGAACTTGACGTGTCATTTCTTAACATGATTCGTAAAAATATTCTTGTAAATTGTGCAGCACATATGTAGTGTCTCTAAAGTCCAAGTCCAGGAGATGTTGATGGGATTATAGACCTGACAGACAAGTGTTGACTGCCACCTCCTGGTCATTGGTGGATGCGCACTTCAAACATTTCAGAATCAGAATCAGAAATAATGTATTCATCCCCAAGGGAACTTTAACTTGTTCGTCCATAACATAAAATTCTTTGGATGAGTAAATGTGACATGTGACACATGTGTTTTTGGTGGAACACTGGTTCACGCTTTTTAAGAGGAGCGAATGCATGAGGAACTCATAAACAACATCTGTGTGACCGTGCCCTTACCGGATCATTGTGAAGACCGCCGCCGAACTCGACGACATGTGGATCTGCAGACTGAGTGTGGGCCAACGGTGGACTGACCTGCAGACAGTAGTGATGGGAACAGTTCTTTTGCATGTAGTGAATCAGTAGAAAGAGGTCCGTTCAGTCAACGGTCGTTCACAGAATCGCTCACGAAGCACGTTTTCTTCCTCCAGTACACTCAGATTCGCTTTGTGGTTCATTTTCGTACTGCTGTGCAATGAACTAGCTTTGATTTCAGTGAGTGATTCGTGTCAGTCAACTTGTTCGCAGGGAATGAATCAGATTCACCTGCAGCAGTTCACGGCTGCACTCAGCTGGTGAACGGTGAAATGAACAGATCTTTTCAGTCAGTGATTCAGTATAGTTCCTTCACCCTAAAGATTCCTTCTTTCGAACAAATCGTTGGCGAATGTGTCAACACTATGACAAACTGAATCCAAATGAAATTTACAGACAGTTTGATAAAACTGAAAAGATGAACAAACTCAGTATTCATCTGCATTCTGTTACCGAGGCCCAGGTGAAGTCTGAATCATGATTTAGGATTTGTGTCGACACATTTCTCTTTGAAAATACCGTCCCAAAGGTACTCCTGAGCGGAACATGACGGCGATGGTGTTGTAGTTAGTGCGTCAGTTCCTGCAGTGAGTTTTGTTTTCACTGAATGATTCATGTCACTGGACTCGTTGGCAGGAAACGACCCAACCAATTAGTTCACTGCCACACTCAGCTGACCTGTGAAATGAACGAATCTTTTCAGCCAGTGAACGGGACAAAACGAGCACAGAGAACCAAGTCACCTGAATGGTGGAGGACCGAGGGTGGTGAAGGTGCGGTACTCGGGGGGGGATGTCAGTCACGTGGGGAGGGGGGTCCAGGGTCGACCTGTGGCCGTGCTGCTGCAGGACGTCCTGGTAGGATTTGGTGTCAAAATTGGTCCTCCACAGCAGCACCTGACCGACGAGGGGACAGGAACACACAAGGTCTCAGATGTCGGTGTGACTTCTTACAGGAGGTACCAGGGAGTCGACACCAACCTGACTGTCTGTCCCCCCAGAGGCAAAGAGGTCTCCAGCCCGGGAGAAGACCACTGTGAGTACAGCACTCTGGAAAATGGACAGTTCCACGTACAGCTTTTCAAGATTTCGATTTGGACTTTGTTCCGCACAGCGCTGGTGAAAAAAGTTTTCTCTGGATTTTTCTATTTTAGATGTATTTGACATAATGTACGATATCCGTGTTTGACCTGAGATATGGTTGCATATTCTATTTGCTGTGCGTTGACCTATCATGGTGTTAGAAATTGGAAATTCCCATAAGATGAGTAAAGTTCTATCAATCTCAAGAATTCAAGGTTTTTATTTTGCATAAACTACCAGTTCAAGGCACAATTAAAAATTAAAAATAAAAATAATAAAATATAAATATAAATAGTAAAACAGTGTGTATAATGAGATGAGTTATGAACACTGTGTACATAACAGATTGTAAATTACACTAATAAACATGGGATATATTATTGGGAGATATTAATCAACAGTGAATACATCTTACATGTTGTGATGAAAGTGGAACCCCGATATACTACAACAGGAGGTTGTGAGCTGCTCTGTGGCGTCACCTTGTGTCCGTGAAGGGTATAGATGAGTCGCCCCTCAAGGAGGTCCAGGATCTTCACCGTGTGGTCGCTGGAGCCGCTGAGCAGGTAGTTGTTCGATGGGTGGAAGGAGAAGCTGTTGATTGCTGCGCTGTGAACTGAAACAACACAATCAGCCCCCCCACACACACACACACACTTCAAACACACATCCACCTGTGGACGCCGCAGGTCCGCAAGACGCCTTCCCCCACAGCCTTGATACCTTGATAATGCTGGATCAGCTTGTTGGTCCTCAGATCCCAGATCTTCAGAGAATTGTCAGCTCCTGATGACGCGATGCAGGTGCCGCTTGTGTTGAAGTCAATGAATGTTGATGATCTGGAATCAAAGAGACCCACATTCACGGCTGCTTAATGTCCCTCCGTCCCCTTGTTACCTCCGCCAAGAAGGTTGGGTTTTGTACCCCCAGTCCTAGCTTCTTCACGATGGCTCCTAGTAAAATATAGGATAGACTTCAAACCTCTTCTCCTCACCGATAAAGCCCTGGACGGTCAGGCTCCATCTTGCATGTTGTTCACATATAAGACGTTTGTTGACAGAACCTAGACCTGCTAAACCCAGTATGGGTGGCAGAGCGTTCAGCTCCCAGGCTCCCGTCCTGTGGGAACCCTCTCTTAGTTTAAGAACAGACTTTGACAGAGCTGTCAACAACGATAAGTCTTTCTAAATGCTCAGGGGAGGGTTTGTGGCTCAAGGAACGTATTGATGGAGATAAAATAAGGTTAGTTACATTGATATTTGGTGGGAAAATATTGGGTGGAAATCCAAACAAGTGTCTTTACCCTCCATAGTCCGTGAAACGGTTGATGCACTCTTTGCTGGACGTGTCCCACAGTCTGATGGACCGATCGTCCCCGCAAGAAGCTATGAGCCGTCCATCGGGGGAAAACCTTACGAGTAGAAATCGCAGAGAAAATAGATCCGGTTACGCGCAGATGTTCTTTGATTCAAGCTACTAACGCCTTCCCCGTCTGCATACCTGGCACAGCGCACCCAGTTGGTGTGCTGGTTGAGCGAGTAGATGAAGCAGTGCCGGTGGACACTCCACACCTTCACCGACTTGTCGTCAGACGCCGTCACCAGCCTCTGGCCGTCGTGGGAGAAGGCGACACTGCGCACCGCAGCGGTATGCGCTCTGAACGCAGTTGAATCTCCTCTTCTTCAACAAACACAGAAACGTGCAGTTAATTCCGGGCTAGGGAAAGTTAAATCTCACTGTCAGCGTCAGTGCTAATAACAGATGTAAAAGAGAGCCTACAGAGACGGCGTCCACAGTCGAACAGTCCTGTCTTTGGACGACGACGCCACTAGGTCGTTGACGGGGGAGAACTGCACAGCAGTGATGGCGTCTTGATGGCCAACGAGGTGGAACGCCCTCTGAGCCTTGGGAGCCAGATTCCAGATCATCAGGCTCTTGTCCACCGATGCCGAGGCTGGAACGACACAGTGACTGCGTTGGTAAATGTTCAGTTTATGTCACAGCAGCTTGACGTACTAGCATATGTAAACGTATGTAAACAAAACAAAGGAAGTCTGTCATTATTATTTTTGTTCTATTATTGAAATGGAAAGCAGCATAAAGAAAAAATACTTCTCAGAGTGCATGATTTGTGTAACAATGATTTTTTTGTAATAACTATTTGACTATTAATGACATCCACATTATTTCAAATGTTAAAGGGATGTTTTGATGAACAATGAATTTATTCGTGTGCATAAAACAAACATAGGACTATAATATTGGTGGAAATCACAATATGGGTGGTTTGTGTTTTCATTTTACTTCAGTTTAAAAGCAAATCATGCTGAATGTCTAACTTGTCAGACAGGACAAGAAGAAATCAATAAATACAAATAAAACAAATAAAATAGTCAGCAATGCAGGATAATATGTCATTTGTCCCATGACAAAATGCAACAGACATGAAATAAGAGGAGACAACAAATGAGCTGGAGGTCATATTTGTCTGCTGTACAGTTGCAATCACTGTATGACTGTATGATCACTATGTAGTGAGACAAATACACTAAATAAACTGAGCAATATGATGCAAAGTATATATTGACATGCACTGGAGTATATGGGAACTTGGTGTCTTTTGTGTGATCATCTTTCTTCATGTGAGAGTAAAACAATACAACATGCACAGTCAACACACACTTGAATATGTGTAAAACTTGGAGTTGCAGCCGCAGTTACCCAATTGTTTGCCGCTCGGACTAAAGTCTATGCAGGTAACAGCATCTTGATGTCCCTTGAAGTGTCTTTCCAGGGCGGGGTCCTCCTGGGGGGACATGTCCCACAGGTCAGTGGCGCTTCCAGCCAATGGCGAGCAGACATAACAAGTTGAGCTAACACATAACGTCACTGATGACAACTGGTCATTGATCAATTATGTTTCATTAAAATAACAACAGGAGGGAATAAAACAAACAAGAATCGATCGCTGGCTGTGAGCAAATCCTCTTTGCAAAGTCGCCTACTCAGCGACGGGGAGCTCAAATGCATGCTAACAAATGCATGCTAACAAATGTACGCTGACAGTTCACACGCTTCTCACTTTATAGCTTAAAAACAAAGATGCGACCTCGTCTACTTACCAATACAGACGCCATTGTAGCCACAGTTTACTTGTCGTACACGACTAGTTGTTCCTCCATCACTGTCAAACGTTGCGCCTTCAGAGAAGGCTTCAGACCCGACCTGTCAAGCCCAGATTGAACGATGAGCGCCATAGCTCTAGCTTTAATTTGACTTTAAACACATTCTACCAATTTGAGTTCCGTGTGTTAATGGCAGTACGCTAGTGCTGCATTCAAAGCGGAAACAGAGCCGCCAGCCAAACGAACCTCCATTCTGGCTTCTGTGTGCATCTATCTTACCTCATTTAAATGTATCAGGACGACAGGGAGTTCTTTTAGAGTTCAGTTCTTTCTATTCGTCTTCCATACCCCAAGACGAGCGCTGCATTCCGGAAATACACTGGGTAGTAAAGCATACTTAGTCCAACCTGACAGTAGGCACTACAGTGAAAGAACTCTCAAGCTATGAAGACTAGTAAGAAAAATAAAACGTCCGGTTTGAACTTCAAAACAAGATGGACGAATGGGACACATCTCGATAGATACACAAATGGAAATCACAACTTTCTCAATTTCTCAATGTATAAAAATGGCATAAAATGGTGATAAAACAGCCTATGAAAAATATTTTGTCCGTAGCCAATAACACTGATCACTGATGATGTCTTATTGATACTATTATTTTGAAAAGGGTAAACCGGACAATGAAATATTCTTCCCTGATTCAAATGAGAAACAAACACATTAGATGCACATATCAAAATGGCTAAAATGTGCCGGTGAGGTCGCACATTTTCTCGCTGTTATTTCACCAAAAGTGCTTGGACAGTTATTCACATTTCTATGTTATATGGTGCCCCGACTGAGACAAGGTTGAGCGTCTTCGGCTGCTAGGCAACGAATCGCCGTCGCAGGGGAGGAGGGACGAGGCGGTATTGACATCTCGGATTGGTCCATTTCATGTCAGTAACAAATCGACACACGTTCTAAATAAGGAATTAATAATGTTCAAATGGAGCAATGAACCACTTCATTAATTGTAATATTGGAACACTATTGCAAAGTAAAAGAAGGACAACCAATTAGATTGGTAAAACATTTCAATTTTAAGGATTAGTAAACCCTAAATGTAGTGTTGTTATGATATTATTTGTGTATCCATGTGTTTGTGATTATGTTAAATGAAGGTTTAAAAAATGGATTGGATCAATATGATCAAAAAGAGGTTCATTCATTCAACGGTTCGGTTCAGTGACATCTAGAGGTTAACTGGGATACAGCATGGGTTTGTGTGAAGGCTGATTTGAAGCAATCACGTGATTCGCCCAAGCGGTTCCTGCTTTGTACGTCATCCGTCACGTGACTCTCCCCGCAGTGTTCATTAAAGTATAACAAGCTTTGACGCGGTGCTTCAAGGGAAATGAAGTTTGCTTATATCTGGGCAGCAGTGTCACACGGCCATCACCATAGGAACTGGTTGTGATACTTGAGTTGTAAAAGATGTCGCTTTACCGAGGCATCGGTAACGTCGAGGTAACACTTGTTGAATGGCAGCACTCACACGTTTATTATCCTGTGAGCCAGCAGCGCGATGTCGACGAGTCGTTCTTGTACTTTGAATCCGGCATAGACAGTGAAACGAAACGATATGTTTGCAGGCTAGCTAGCTAGCTAGCTAACATGGTAACTATCACAACTATAGATGTTTTTAAAAACGGCGTTATGTTCGCTAGTTAGCTGTCTAACATGTGAACGCACAACTGCAGATTTTTTAAAATAAAGAATTCGACAATTCATATTTCAGTGTGAAAAGAGTTTATTAGATGTTACGATGTAATAAAGTCATATAAATGAAAGGTAACTGCTGCTTCTTTCCTTTGTTTTTTGTTATCCAACGAGTAAAATGTGGTGTTTTTTCCAACAGATTTTGAAAAAAAGGATACCAAAAAACAAGAAGTACCAGCATATCAAAACACAACTGGATACAGGTATGGATGGATTATTCTGATTTATGTACAAGAAAGAAAGTGCTATTTATTGTGGTTTAAGTATGTCACTTTTTTCTTAATTTGACAGGATGCAGCCTGACAAAGTATATGGAAAGAATAGAGGAGATTAAAAGAAGTGAGCAGAAGCATAAACAGAGAGGAAAAGTAGATGGGTTTATTATGATCACCATCTATTTTTTCTTCTTCTTCACAGATTATAGATATCGAAAGGATGAAATTTTCAAGCGGTTGAAGGTGTCGACATTTGCACAACTGGTGAGTGTTGATGAGGATTTCTGTTTCTGGTCTTGTCGTTTTGACCGACAGCTCTGAAGACTTCAGGAAATAATCTAAGTCTCGTCATCCTATTTGCAGGTACTTCACACAGCGTCTTTAGAAGACCCAATTCAGAGTGAGAATGATGCAGATTCGCATGGTCCAGAAGGTAAAACGATATTCAATTGCCCCCAGAAACTAATATCGTCTCTGGAGCTCTGACACTCTTTCTTCTTTGCAGACATGAGGTCGTTGGCGTTAGACACAGATTTTGACTGTCTGTCTGAACGCACCAACAGCTCCCCACAGGCAGAGGAGAATGGGGGAGACACCAGGTCCATCTGTAACACTGTCAGGTCAACGCTGTTAAGGTAGTGTGTGTGTGTGTGTGTGTGTGTGTGTGTGTGTGTGTGTGTGTGTGTGTGTGTGTGTGTGTGTGTGTGTGTGTGTGTGTGTGTGTGTGTGTGTGTGTGTGTGTGTGTGTGTGTGTGAGAGAGAC
>CAAKHB010004952.1:24739-36205 GCA_901007665.1 Aeoliscus strigatus
ATATATATGTATTTATTTATTGGAATAAATCTTTTTTTTTTTTTAAATAAAGGAATTTTAAAAATTAAATGAATTTTAAAAAACAAAAGTGAACTTAAAAAAAATCAACATTTGAGTAAAAAATAGAAATAAAAAGAAGTTAATTTTGCAGTTTCCCTCTGTTAAAAAGTGTTGCTGCTGCGTCCTGAACGCAGGTCTAAAGGTCATGGCAGAGAAGTTTCCAGAAGGGATGATCACAGGCTCGGTCCCGGCCTCCTGCCTGCCGCCCCCCACGTCGTCCAAAGGAAAGAGGTGCTCTGTGCAGCGACAGCCGCCACAGGCCGCAGAGACAAGGTTGCGGTTTACATCGGACGAGCTGGCCAAAATCCAGGCGCGGCTGGATGAGACGGCCTTCGGGGGAGACGGCAGCAGTGAGTTGTCACCGTCAAAACGTCCTGGAAGTGAGTGAGATGTATGTCTGAGCATTTAAGATTGTGTGGATGTGGAGCACCACAGACAAACGAGGTCCACGTCCACATCACTTCAGCCCAGAAGTATAAACGGGGATTAATGAGGAAGCATCAACATCACCGTGAGTTCTCCGTCTGTCTGCAGGTCGGATGTCTAGCCGCATGTCGACCAGCAGCTGCCTGTCCAAAAGATCCAGCGCCAGCAGTACACAAAGACCCTGGAAATGACTGCTCATCCCGCCATTGTTTCCTCAGTGACGGCCAACAACAGTATTGATCGTTTGTGGCCTTTGTGTGTGACTTCTCCTGTGGTGCCTGTTTCACGTCATCTGTATTCCATTTATTTAATGAAATATTAACAGACATGTTTTGATTTGCAATTCAAAGTCAAATGAAGTAAAGACAAATGTTTGCTGCATTTCTTTGTGATTTTTTTCTTTCGTGTACAGAACAAAACTTACTGCTTCACTGACCTCTGACATTTGTTTTTGTAGAGCGGCGTCACTGATTCCACCTGTCTGTTATTTATGTTTCTTGTAACTTAATGCACTTAATTCAGCAAATTCTATATATTAATTTATATTGTATAACATATAGTATTACTGTTATAGTACCACATATATTATCCTAAAAATGTTATATTTTTATTTTAAAAAGTTCACAGGATGAACATGCCAGTAAACTCGGAGGATGAAATAAAGGTTAAAAATTATGAGGAAATGAAAACAGTAGTTTTGCTGTTTAATGATGGCGTGTGGATTAAAATGACATTTCTACACACACACACACACACATTAATAGGGGTTCTGGTAGGTGTGATTCATGATGGCCATCAGAGCCAACCAGGTTTCCTTGGCGGTGGGGAGGATCTGGTTGGCTGGCAGGATGAAGCCGTAGCGCCCAGTGTCCCTCAGCTCAAAAGTGTAGGAGTACTTGATCCCCTGGTTGTAAGTCCAGTCAATGGTGCCGCCACTGGCCTGGTCTGTGTGACACAGAAGAATTATGGTTATACATTTTTTTTTAAATTGTATTTCATTTTTGCTATATCTTTTATTGTATTAATTTCATTTTTTCCATTTCATTCATTTACTTGTATATGATTACAATTTTATTATATTTTTTATTAGCCATCTTGGATTCTTCTTCTGGGCATGTGACATTGGGAGAGAGCTAAGTTAGCAATGTCCTGGTTGAAAAATGACTCAAATTAAGCGGAATTAAGTGGAGTGAATTAATCAAATAAGTGGAACACGCTGTTAGCAGACAACCTGCTTGACCTGAGTCAGTAATCTGTTCACATTGTTAGCAGTTTGACGTTTGAGAAGTTTTCGGTTTTCTTTTCAGCGTTTACACTTAGCCGTGCTGCTGAAACTTACAGATGGTGTTGATGATGCTGCCGTATCTGTAGCGAGTTCCATACAGAGAGGAAAGATCGCTGATGGCTTTCCTGGCCAGATTGTGCTGTAGAGAGACAGAGATGAGCACATTAGATGCCAAAATGGCTCGTCGTAGCTTCTCCTGTTTGATATTTTTCGACTCAAAGAAGAAGATGCTACAAGAAAGTAATGAAACTAATTAAAGGAGGAAGGGTTACCAGCTCAGCCTGGTCCTTCACAGGGGTCCTGGTGTAGCCGTACGGGTACATTAGCATCTGGGAGTAGGCATGGATGGAGATGAAGGACTTGATGTTGCCGTGTGACTTCACAAAGTCCACAATGGACTTGACCTCAGACTCAGAATGAGCTCTGGGTCCACGGTAGGTCTCTGAGCAGGGGCTGCCACTGGCTCCGGGTCCTAGGCAAAACAATCACAGACAGTTTTTAACCCTTTCACAGCGACAGTTAGCATAGCGTAGTTTGGAGTACTGTAATTACGTGATTATTTGAAGCGTCAAATGATTCCTGAAGTTATAATAATAATAATTTAGAGAATAATAAGAGAAGAATAATTTAGAGTACCTTAATTGCGCAACTATTTGTGCTATCAGAGACGGAACGAGCTAGGGGAAGGAGGAAATGTTGATGGGTTTATTAAAGTTGAGAAGTTGCACTTCACATCTAAGTTGCTGTCATTACGGTAATGACAGCAACTCTCCATCTCCTAGCTCCTTCTCCACACCAGAGAGAGGAACCGAGTGACACTTCTCAGCTTTCAGGAATCGTTCCACGTCTCTGATAGCACGAATAGTAATTAAGCGCAATTAAGGTACTCTAAATGATGCTAGCACGAGTGTAGCGGTATGCATACCGTTGGTGTTAAAGGGTTAAAACTGTCGTAGCAACACGCCAAGCAGAACGTTTTGTGGTATCTTTGAGACATTACCTCCAAAACCAGCATCCCAGTTCCTGTTGGGATCAACTCCAACGCAGGAGCCAGAGATGGGCTTCCTGGTTTTACGCCACATGCGGTTCTAAAGACATCATCACGGTTACATAGTGTCAGGACAAAAATAATCTCCATAGTGAGGTTTAGCTGGCACGGACTCACTCTGGTGTGGGTGTAATGGAAGCCGTCTGGGTTGGTCACAATCTCCAGGAAGATGTCCATCTTGTTGAGGATGGCGGTGAGGGCGGGGTCACGGCCATAATCAGTCACAATCTAGAGGTGAGGGACGCAGTTTTTTTAATAAGACCATGACGAGAAGCAGCGTAAAGAGGAAACAGAGGGATTTAAAGAACCTTCTTGGCGAACCAGGTGCCGCTGGCCTGGGTGACCCACTCCCTGGAGTGGATACCGGTGTCGATCCAGATGGCAGGACGGTTGGTTCCTCCGGTGCTGAACTAGTAAACGGCAAAAAAGAAGCATGCAGCTGGACGGTGATAAAACAGGAAATACGAAGGCAAGAAATTAGCAGGTCTCTTGAAAAGACAGTTTGACGATGGCGTCAAGTAATTAGAACAGGTTTTATACCCATAAGGAAATAGCAGCAAGTACGTTAGCAAGCTAACTGAGATGTTGAAAAGAGGACCATTATGACCATTAGATGCCAACAGAATGTTTTTCTTGGTTCAAAACATAGAAATTACATGAATGAAGAACTTTAGGTTTTATATTGCAGAAATATTACATATTTTACATTAATGCACAAAATATTTTTACATTAAAAAAAGAACAATAACAGAAGATTTGGACAGATTGAAAAAAAACAAACAACACATCTTTATTTGCAAAACTGAAATGCTTCATATCACTATACATCCAGGGATGTGCATAAATATTCTTTTTTATTAATCAGTATCTCTTGCTATGGCTTCATGTAAATATTATATGTAATTATTCCGTTTGTATTTCCTCCACTAACCTTCAGCACGTTGAGGGGACGGCCTTCGTAGCTGCGACCAATCACAATCTTACTGACCAGGTTGGGATTCTCAGCCACCAGCATGTCCTGGAAGCTGTAGATCTGAAATATTAATATGAATATGAATGGCTTAAAGACACAAAGACAGTTAATTCATAGCATTTTATCTGCACGTTTTCATTTCATCCACTTTACGAATCCGAGTCTCAAACGGTCTTAAACGGTGGTTTTGCTGAAGATAAAAAAGATAAAGAAGCACAGAAGGATTCTTTTTATATATGTTTTATCACTCCTTACATATGCTTTGTATTGTGTGATATATATTTTTAAAAAGTGCTGATGCAGAACCAGAATTGTTGGTTCATTACCTGCCAACGAGTCAACTGACACGAATCACTCACTGAGAACAAAACTTACACTGAAACAGTGTAGTCGTGTAGCGACTGTCAGTATATTTCGTATCCCTAGTGCCTAGAATAAAATCTAGTGACTTTTTCTGGTGTTATATGAGACTCTCTGGTGTTTTGGAGACTCATGTGAAAGCACTTATGATTCTGCAGTTCTTGTCCTCCACCAGTGATTGGCTAATCAATCGAATTGAATCGACGACTCTTTTGAACGAAACCTCTTTACTAAGTGGATTCCAATGATTCAGTAGACTTCACTAGAATAACGGTTTTGCACGTCACTGTGGTGCAGATACCGTCACCATCTGGTGAACCAGATGATGACGTCACGCTCACCTCACTGAGGGTGTGGTACGAGGAGAAATCAAAGCGGTCGGTGCTTCTCGGCTCCATCGCGCGAGCA
This sequence comes from Aeoliscus strigatus, assembly GCA_901007665.1. Lineage (NCBI taxonomy): Eukaryota > Metazoa > Chordata > Actinopteri > Syngnathiformes > Centriscidae > Aeoliscus > Aeoliscus strigatus. The sequence goes on from CAAKHB010004952.1 coordinate 29,300, forward strand.
GCGTCCATCTCCTCCTGCTCCTCGTCCAGCAGAGCCTGCACACAGCTGCATGCTTCAGTCTCATTGGCCTCCACATCGGAGAAGTTCATTCTGCCACCGCTCACCTGCAGATCTTCAATCATGACGGAGTACTCGACGTTCTGGCTCTCCAAGAACACTTTGACGGTCTCCAGCATGTGGGCGGGAACCCTGACATCCACTGGGGTGTCCACGTCCGTTGCCTCCCTCCAGAAGTCCACCTGAGGAGGAAACACACGTTTCAGCCAACCGCCAAGGAGAACAGCTGATGAAATTGGATATTTGAGGGTTTGAGGCGATGCTAGGTGACCTCCAGCTCATCCATGTCCGCCATGTTGTTGATCAGAGACAGCTGGACGTCATCTTTCGGGACCAGACGGAGAACCTGGTGTCTGTAGAGAGAAATCAGTGGGATGTTTCACCAACAGCAGCTTTCCACCCGTTGGGTCAGTGTCCTCAGATCACCAATGTTTATTCAATGAAATGATCTCCTTTCTCCTCTTTCATCCTTCAACAGCGTCAAATCTTCCAGCTTCACTCGCTCTGGAACCAAGATCTGCTAACGTGAGGGGAGACAAGGGGTCTATCTGCTGAGCTTGTACACAACCATACGGCGGCCCTGACGTGCAGAGCACTTTTACAGAGAGGCAAAGGATTTTACAAGGCCTGAAACAGATTTACATTAGCGGAACATTTTTACATTACGGGAAACACATTTGCGATACAAATTTACATTCGGCAAAACAAATTTGCGTTCGCTGACACAAATGTACATTTGCCAGTAAAAAAAAAAAAGCAAAACAGTTTTACATTCACAGACACAAATTTACATTCTCTGAAACAAATTTAACAAATGTAATTTTGTTTTCTTTAATGTGAGAATTCACTACAAAGTCTGCTAATAGGAATTTGTTTCAAGCGCTTCACTCTAAATGTGCTTTGCAGTCACTGTGAGACCTGTTCAAAGAAACATCCTCCGCGGGGAATAAGACCTTTTCTGGGGCTCGTTCCAGAAAGCAGGTTCAGTAAAAACTCTTTTTTTTTTAATCCTGAAATGAGGAAAACTCAGTTCTTTTTTCACATCAACAGAAAAATCAAATGAAAGAACTTCAAAGTTTAATATAATATTAGTGTGTGAAATTAGGACAATTCTGCAGAGTTTTCTTCATTTTACAACAATCTAAATCTGTGTTCCATAGGTCAAAATCAATCCAACTCATTGTTCATAAAAAAAAACTCAGCTTTGAGGAAAGAAAACATCAATAGTCAGTGCAGTAAGAGAAGGGTTAAAGGTTTTTTTGACCCTTTAACGTCTGTGGCTCAGGAGGGAGGGCGAGTCCTAATTCAAATCCAGGCACCTCCACATTTCACCACGGTCCCTGAACCCCACACGGCTCAAGTGTGAATGGGAATGAGCGCTGTTAAGGTGGAGCTTCTAAAATGCAACAGCTCCAACGTGTCAAAGCTCATGGGTGTTCACCACTCACCCGTCGAACGTGTCCCTGGCCACAACGGCCACCAGCAGTGCAGCGAAGGCAAACAGCCCCTTCATCATGACCAACCGAGTAAACCTGGTCGGGACACACACGCGCTTTTATATGTCAGTGGCGGGGTCACATGAGCAGGCCACAACCTTGCTCCAGGTGGTGGTGGCGTGTCAGCAGCTGGTGCCGTTCTCACACCTGAAGATACAGAGAAGTTACATCATAAGCGTTTTAAGAATGTTTTTATGGCATCAAATACTCATGTTATACAACTTTTAGCAATTTATTGTTTGTTTCTGCAAACATGTTTTCATCAAATGATATAAAACGCAGAATTGAAGCTTTCCACCTTTATTCAACAGAACTTGGAATACATGATTTTATAGATAAAAATATTTGACCCTTTTATTCACAAACAAATATAAAGATAGAAGAAATAATTTAAAAAAATGTCATATTTTGGCTTTTTTAAACGTTGCAGAATGATTCGAAGAGTCGAACATACAAGAATTTATATTCATTTCTATCAATTTATATTCATTGCTGTCAGCGGATGTCTCGCTCACAGAAAGACACAAACATTCAGACATTCAGTTTCAGTTTGTTTATTTTTTCAACTCAATCAACTTCATGATATGAGAACCTGAAAACTCACAGAAAAAAACTCATGTGATGACATATGTCACCTGCACAAACCAAACACAAAACTATGTCCACGTTGGAGAGTGAAAACGGTGGGAACAGCCCTTTAGAACGGCATCCTGTGTCCTTCTGTCAGCAGCACATCAGCGAGTCTTTTAATCACTTGACATGAGTCACAAACTCATCCGTCCTCCTCTGATTCCACAGAACAATCTGCCACTTGCGTAACCAGCTGATAGTGACTCTGCCCAGGAAAAGGAACATGTGAAAAACACCTGCTGGATGATTCAGACTCTCAGAAGTTCTTAACAGTTGCTCTCACTGTGATCTGACACACCATCAAACAGCGTTTGACTTCCTTCTTGTGATACTTCGCTTCTCTCCACAACATGACGAACAAAAACCACAACTTCTTTAAAACATCAGGTCATAAGACACAGCATAAGTGTGTGTGTTGTGAGAAAAAAAGAAGGTTCCACACTGGTTTGACCCACGGGTGGCTCAGGTCATCTGAGGTCATCAGGTTACATATGTACACATTAAAAAAAGTAATTCGATCTTCCTTTTACAGCACTTTTTACACTAAGTAAATTTAACTAAAAATGTGTACAGAATAAAGCTGATCAAAACAAACAAACCACGATCAATGCAACGCATAATAAGCACCTTAGTAAAAAGGTGAATAACATGAAAATAATTAAAAGAGAAAATAACAGAAGAGTATATTAATAAATACATTTTCAAAATGCATGTGAGTAGGCTCAGTGTCTCTGCAGTGAATGACATTGATTCTTTTGTTTATTCATTTACTTGTCTATTTTTTATATTTATAATATCACAATATGATGATCAAGCTAAAACAAAACAGGATGATTTGGATTAATCACTGAAAAAGTCAAATAAAAGCAGCAGGGCAGCAGGTAAATCTATCAAAACACTCACATCCTTTGTTAGGACGAGAGCCCGCCTCCTCTGCAAGCTCATTGGTTCCTCTCACCGTTCACCACTTCCCATTGGTTGTGCTGAGATTCTGTCAAGACGGAAGTGCTGTCTCGTATTTATGCGAAAGCGGACTAGACCGGCACAAATGAAAGTTGTGTCAAGTTCACAAGCGGACAGCGCATCTTGTCCGGAACCAAAGGATTGTTTTCATCAAAAGAAAAGACAAATCACCCATTATTTGTATGTACGGAAATTAGATGATTTTGTCATTATTGTCTGAGTACCAAAAAAATCCACAATATATGTATAACCTCATCTAAAATATTGACACACTATATATCACACATAATATCTGAAGAATCGTATGTTGTACAAACTTTTTGGAGCTGCAATAAAATAATGTCACTGAAAAATGTCACTGAATTAACTTTGGATAAATAAAGTTGATCAAAGTACATTCTTCGATGAAAGAAGTTTATTCTGAAAGCGGTAAGCGGAAACGCGTGTCTCCACCTCCTCCGACTTGACGTGTAGGCGCAGCGGAGGCACAGTGGCCCAGCAGGGAGCGAACAACCTTTCTCGTTTATTTCCTCGGCCCCGTCCCCTGACACTTCTTGTGTTCGCCGCCCTGTTTTCTTCTGGTTTCTCGGGTGAACTGGTGGCGAACTAACGGCAGCATGGAGATAGAGAGGGAAGTAAAGAAGGTAAGGTCCCCCCCTACCGCCTCACTGTTCCCCGGGTCGGACGGACCGGGGTCCGCCCTGAAAAGGTGCGCCGAGCCCGGGGCAGGTGGCGACCGACCGAAGATTTATCGTAGAAAACACAATATTTTTGTACGTTTTTATGATTTTTTGCCGTCTGTGCATCGAACTGTTTGTACCTTCATTGACAACATGAAAAAAAAACTATTATTGCGTTTTCGCAGGCAGTCACTGACTTCACCGTTAGCATCGTCATCAGTTACCTGCCAAGCTAGCAGACTGACGTCATCAAAAGTTATTTTCTAACAAGTGAATGAATGACTGAACTTATGAAATTCCCAAAATGCCCTCGTGTCTTCAACTTTTGTGTGGTTTTCATGCTCACCGTCACTTTTTATGGCTCAGAAGAATCAGAATTACGTTTTATTCCAAAGTATGAACACATTCCAAGATTGTCCTCAGTCCAAGGTTGATTTGGGGGAAATAATACATTTTATTTATTATATATGTGCCGAATCACAGAGGATGGCTCTACAATAATTATGGTATTTTCAGATTTTCCTCAATTCTATGCATGTCATCTTATTTGCAATAGTTCCTGTAAATGTGGAGGATTTTAAATGTAATTCGCCTTCATTCATATTTTACAAACATGATACACAGCTGAAAATCCTTGAATATCATCTGATAATGTCTGACAATAAATATGTGTGTATTTTAATATGTCTCTGTGTCTTGTCTCTGCTAAGAATCCCATCACAGAGTGATGATGCTGTGAGACAACATTTTGAGCGGAAAGTGGGTCCGTGCTGCTGTGTGACCCAGACGGGCCCAGTGGGACGTCTGCTGTTAATCCCGGGGGAGATGAATGTGTAAAAACAACCGGGGAATCTTTAATAACAGAAAAGCATCTTCTTCACTGGTTGTTCCTCTGTTTGAGTATCGACCTCTCACGCTGAAGAGCAGCTCCAGTCCACAGCATTGCTGAGCAGGAGGCTGGTTTGAAATGATATTTCTGATGATGTCAGACGAACTTTAACCGTCTCAGCCAGGAGGGGTGAAGACAGAAAGGAGGAAGGAAGTTGGTCTGTGGTTGTAAAAAGCAGTTTGACGTTGTTTCAAGCACAAACTTGGATCCGAAGGTGTCTTTTCACCTGCGAACATGAGATGTGAAAGCTATTCAGCGGTGAAGTTTGGATGAGCTCAGCGGGGGTTAATGCCTCAAACTGGCCACCTCCTCCAGAGCTGCTGCTGACCTGCAGGTCACCACATCCGCCCATCCGTGACAGAATGACTCCACGTGGATGTGACTCACCCAGAGTTTACACTCTATCTGTGCTTCTTCTTAGGATCATGAGTCCTAAACCAACAGAATGATGAATTTAATTTTATTGAATAATAAAAAAATAATGTATTTTTATATGTACTTTTTATATTTTATTATTATTATTATTATTATTATTCATTTAATTATGAATTCATCAGAACGTTTTTCTGACGGTGTGACAGCCAAACATCATCATCTGAATCCAATCATTTCTCCCACAGTGTCTGAGACATTTCAGATTTGAATAATAAATCGGAATCAGTGTCTAAGGTCAGCAAAATAAAACACATGCAAAGGCTCTTTTCCCTACTGTGAACTGAGTTATCCGATGCTTTCAGTCTGTGGTGTGTGTTCCTCTCATGTCAGTCTGTGGTTTGTTTTGTGTGCAGATGACTCTCGGACACGAGTTCGGAGCTGGAGCTTCCTGCCTCAAGTGCAAGGACAAGTGTGAAGGATTTGAGCTTCATTTCTGGAGGTTTGTACCATGCTGAGAAGAACGGATGTTTACCTGTATGTACTGCTGGGTATCAGTGTGTACCAGTGTGTAGCTACAGTTGTTGTTCGTTGTAGTTGTCATCCTGTCCTTTGTGTAGCTGAGAGAAGTTGTGGTTGTAGTTAGTTGTAGTTGTCCAGTAGAGCTGGGCAATGTATCGATATTTCCTTGATATATCGATTTGTACTTTAAAGCTGGTATGGAATTTGACTATATGTCATATATAGATGTAAGTTGAAATTTGCGCTGTGATCTGCCCGTACCCTTGCTCCTCCTCTTCATGATCAGAGGAGGCTGCCAGGACGGAGTTTTACCACAACACCAACACACAAACAATGTAGAACATGGAGGAGACGGTGAAGTGTGTGGACTTTTGTCAGAGAAAGAGGGAAAGTAGAGAGACGATCACCATCACGGATCGCGGTTCGTTCCTGTTCTGATAATAAACGTTCTAACGGTCTGTTCTTCATTAACGGACGCAGAGTGTGTTCAACACATCAGACATGATAAATGAGAACGTGACAAGGAATAAAGAACTGGATGTCTATCGCTGGTAGAACTGTCAGCAGACTCCTGATGGAAGGTAGAGGGACGGCCCTCTGTCTGTAGGGAGCAGTCTATATCTCTATCTATATATCTATCTATCGATCTGTATATATCGTATATTTACCCCAAATATATCGAGATATGACTTTTGTTCCATATCGCCCAGCCCTGGTGTCCAGTGTCTAGTTGTTGTTAGTTGTAGTTGTTGTAGCTGTTGTCGTCCTTTTACTGTCCAGCGTGTCACCGTGTGTGTTGGTACCGTCCTTTGTGGTCTCTGTCCATCGGACTCGTGTCTCGTTTCCTCAGTAACCGCCAACGTGGGAACATATTTTCCCGTCTGATTCTCCTCCTGCTCCTTTGGGCCAGTTGCTCTTGATAATGGCTCGTGTTGTTAGACACGCTCAGACGATTTTCCGGCAGGTGCTGTGATGCCCCCGCTGCCGGCACAAAGGCACCGCAGGTCGCTGGTTGCACTTCTGTGGCTGATATTTGGTCCAGAACGTTCCATTGTTACAATCAGGCAATCATTTCTGTACTTGTCGGTCAGTAAACCAGTTTTTATCCCTCCAAACGCTTCATAAGTATTCACGATAAAAAAAGAACAAAAAATAGCCTCATGAAGTTTCTGTAATTGCTCCAAACATTGTGTTGAATATTTGTGTAATGAAAGTGTGTGATCAGCCGAAGAAGCGTTCCTCTCTTGCCTGGAACCTGCTGGAGCATGAACTTCTCCTGAGCTGCTCTTACAGTGTC
>CAAKHB010004952.1:36346-52989 GCA_901007665.1 Aeoliscus strigatus
GTGTCATAGGAAAATCTGCCGAAACTGCAAATGTGGCCTCGCCGAGCACGACGTCCAGATGAACTTGGAGCAGAACAAGAAGGTGGGGAAGTTGTTTGAGGACACAAAGTACACCGGGCTCATCGCCAAGCTGAAGACGGACGGCATCCCCGGTTACCAGGGCAACGCAGTCACCATCATGCTGCCCAGCCCTGCCACCGCCTACACGCAGCGCCCCCGTGCCTCCTCCACAGTGGTGCCTCCCCCTGCAGCAGCCGGGTCTGCACATCCTGGAGGAGGGGCTTTGGGAGGGGTTCTTGGAGGAGGGGCCTCCACTGGAGGAGGGGTCTCCACTGAAGGAGGGGCCCCTGGAAGAGGGGTCCCCACTGGAGGAGGGGCTTTGGGAGGGGTTCTTGGAGGAGCGGCCTCCACTGGAGGAGGGGCCCCTGGAAGAGGGGTCCCCACTGGAGGAGGGGTCTCCACTGGAGGGGCTCCTGCTCTGCAAGCCGCCACCAGTGCAGCATCCGTCAGAGCTAACCGAGTTCCCTTTCCTGTCAACGCCATGTTGACCAGCGTGGAGTCCGTCCCCAAAGAGGCGCCGATGACGTCCGTCACCTTCGAGTGGGTGCCGCCCATCACCAACAAGTATCTGGTGAGAGTTCGACCTCGTGAAGGGTAAAACACTTCCAGAATCCAGTCAACAAAAGGATTCGTTCACTGAATCGGTCAGTTTAAATTTTTTAAGTTTTCAGTGAGTGAGTCAGTCGACTCGTTCACAGGGAACGAACCAGCCAATCAGATTCACCTGCAGCAGTTCACCAACGCACTCACCTCAGCTGAGAAATTCTTTCAGTCAGTGATTCAGTACAGTTCGTTCACCCAAAAGATTCATTCTTTTGAATGAATCGTTGGTGAATTGAGACAAAACTAGTTCAATGTCACCTCACAAACTGACTCAGCACAAACCATGTGCTGAAGTTGTTTATTGAAACCATTTACATTTTTTTTCTTTTCTTTCATTTTGTACAAGAAGGAGAAAATGTCCAACAGCTCCTCAAAGTGGAGAACATCCCTGTTGCTGTCATTACAGTAACCCATTCTGTTACCAAAAGCCAGTGAGTCATTACCGTAATGACAGTAACCTGGCTGTGAAGTCCAACTTCTCACCTTTCAGTGTCCTTTAAATGGTATCCCAAGTGCTACGTTCACCCTAGCACTCTTTGGAGTATTGTAATTACATGACTATTTGTGCTTTCAGAAAATGATGATTGATTCCTGAAAGTTGAAAAGTTGCTGTCATTACGGTAATAACGCACTGGCTTCTGGCAACAGAGCGAATGGGATCACCATTATGACAGCAACATGGCTGTGAAGGGGCAACTTCTCAGCTTTTATGAACGGATCCACGGTTTTTAATTGCGCAAATTGTCACATATTTACGGTACTCCAAAGTATGCTGGCGTGAATGTAGTGGAGGTGATACCAGTGGATGTAAAAGGGTTAAAACCTTTATTTAATGTGACTCTGACTGGCGATGACCGAGCAGATTGGAATCATCATCATCTTTACACTCGTCTACCTGGACCAGACGTAGACTTCCTGTATCTGTTGAGTCTGAAACTGTTTCCCACGTCTCTGCCACCACAAGCCCCGGTTTGTTTTGTCCTGCTGATTGGTCCGTTCTCCTGCGTCCTGCAGGCGGTGCGTTACATCCAGCTGCTCCCGCCAGAGAAGCGTCCGCTGGCAGGTTCGGAAGGAGCGGCGTACCGCCGGCAGCAGATGGCCCGGCAGCTTCCCGAGCACGACCAGGACCCGTCCAAGTGCCACGAGCTGAGCCCCGCCGAGGTCAAGCTGATGCAGCAGTATGTCCGCAAGTACAAGGACGACGCCCTGGGGATCGGAGACGTGAGGCTGCCCGAGGAGATGGCGCTGGTCCGAGGAGGGCCGGGGGGAGCTGGGGCCGGGACCGGACCCGGTTCTGGGGGGGATAGCGGAGTGGCTGCACCGCCCTGGAGCGGAGGAGCCGTCGGAACCGCCGCCGCCGCCGGAGCCGGAGCCATCGGAGTCCCTGAAGGCCAAGGAGCCGGTCCAGCACAGAACTTTGTAAGTCTGTTACTTCCAGACACCGACACAACATCTGCGTCAGCTTCCAGAAGGTTCCAGCTGGTGAACATTTCTCCAGTGGCGTTCATACAAACAAAATATAAAAACATAAATAAAAGACACATTACAGAGAATTATATCAATTCAAACCCTCAACCCTTCGTAGAGAATCCATGTTTGATCACGTCCATCTCTCTATAAACTGAATTCATTTATTTTCTTAATATAATCATAAGTACATTCTATATGCATGTGTTATGAATACATTGATTTGTAATGATCTAGGTGTGGAAATTAGAATTGACTTGTGACAATGTGTAGTATAAATGTGGGTGTAATTTTGAATTAAATTAAAAAGGAAAATCATTAGAAGACAACAACTATAGATTAAATAAAAAATAATATTAAATGGAAAAAAACTGTCATTTGAAGGAATTTCTTGCACCTCATTCCCATTGTGCAGGTGATCTCTGGTGCCTCGTGTGAAACATGCTGTATCCAGCAGACCAAATAAATGTCTGTGTTGTTCCTACAGTCAGATAAGGAGAAAAACACACACACACACACACACACACACACACACACACACACACAAAGTCGTGAGAAACTGTAAGATGATGTTCTCATTGTCACCACAAGGTGGAACCATTAGCCCAAATGTGGCCTGCCCGCTCTCTGGTGAATTCTTTCCTTCAGTAATTTCTTCCACTGTAGTTCCAGTGAGACTCATGAGGAGAGGGTTTGATGTTTGGAAGCTGCTTCTCCTGTCTTTTATCTACAATCTGTGAATCCTCCTCCCTACACCGTTTGGACCGTCGGTGGTCACGTCCAGGTCATCACCTCCTCATGCTCAACAATAGCAGGGTCAAGTCAGAGTGGTATTTGTGTAGTAAAGGGTAATTCCACCTATTCTTCAATTCAGGAAGTGGATGATTTAACTCTTTGTCAGATCAGTCTTTTTTGATGTTTTTAATCCACTTTTGTGTGGGGTCTGGTGGTTTACTGCCTCTCTGGGCATCATGATTAAAGACCTGATTCAGCCGTCGGTTCATAGGAGACATGACCCCTGAGGAGTTGTCCCTTTCTTCTTCTATGTTTTTCCCGGTAGTCATGCCATCACTGCCAGCAGCCGATGAGTCGAGGCGATCCGGCCGTGTACGCCGAGCGCGCCGGCTACGACAAGCTGTGGCACCCGGCGTGCTTCGTGTGCAGCACCTGCGGCGAGCTGCTGGTGGACATGATCTACTTCTTCAAGAAGGGGAGGATGTACTGTGGCCGCCACTACGGAGACAGCGAGAAGCCGCGCTGCGCAGGATGTGACGAGGTGAGAGGAGAGGGATCTTTGGCCAGAGCCGGATGGATTTAATGTGTGTGTGTGTGTGTGTGTGTATGTGTGTGTGTCCGCAGCTGATCTTCAGTAAGGAGTACACACAGGCTGAAGGACACAACTGGCATCTGAAGCACTTCTGCTGTTTCAACTGCGACTGCGTCCTGGCCGGAGAGACGTACGTCATGGAGGACGACAAACCTGTGTGCAAACCCTGCTACATGAACAACTACGCTGTGGTGAGAGACGCTGCCTCATTCATTCATTCATTCATTCATTCATTCATTCATTCATCCATTGGAGCGTTAACCCCAGTCTGTTGCGTTGTCCCGTTCGCGACCGATTCTTTTGAGTGAACGAAACCGTATCAAATCACAGCCTGAAAAGATTGGTTCATTTCAGTTCAGCTGAGTGCGGCAGTGAACTGCTGCAGGTGAGTCTGATTCGTTGGTTCGTTCTCTGTGAACGACTCAGTTATCGCTCACTGAAAACGAAACACTAAAACAACACTCAACACTAAAACACTAAAACAGTAAAACAACAGTTTCCTTATTTGTGAAACTGTGTCTTCATTGATCGAATTGATTGATGGGCCCTGACCTGTTTATTCACACACACACACACACACACACAAATACTTTTAGTTCCTGATTTAGTTGCTGCGATCGGATCTTGAGCTGGTTTCTGGAACGTTCTGGTGTTTGGTGTAAGTTTGTTTATCAGGTTCAGCATCTCAAACAGGCTGAAAAGTAGACGTGTGTGCGCAGAGGCCGAGTGTAAATAAACTCCAAACCAAGAATGTGCAGCTCTCTGCATCAACTGGGTCCGATTTATCCAACGAATTCTCTTGCCTCCGCCTCATCGCTGACTGGGTCACAGCGAACACTACTTGGCGTCTTTCTTTTCTTTTCATTTATTTATTTATTTAATTTTCTATTCTCTTTTATTTTAAAGTTATTTATTTCATTTTTATATTTTCATTAAAATGTCATTTTATTGTTTTGTTCTGACGTTTTTTTCTTTCTAAACTAGCAGTGACCTCAAATAGAAGTCATGTTTTGCAAGTGCAGAGCTTAGTTTTCTATTTTGTTTTTGCTATTTTCACTCTTCAGCCCTTTATTGGGAAACCATATTTGATCACCTCCATCTCTCTCTCTCTTGCTGTAGATTTTTCTCATTATGCTAATTTATATACTATATGCATGTGAACATTATTATTATTAAATAGACTTTTCTAGAATGTATAACACTGTAAGTAACTAACAACTAGATCTGGAAACGTAATTGACTTTGATTTACATGATTTGCTTAAAAAAACAAAATGTATGAAAACTGAGGTTTTTAATTTTCAATTTCAATAAGTGTCCTATACAGGGTTAAAAACAAAGTTTTTTTTTACAGTTTTTTTTTTTTTTTTTTTTTACAGTTCAGTTTTTTACAGTTTAAGTTTTATCTGTGACTTTAACTCCACATCCTTGTCCTTCCAGAAATGTGTGACGTGCCAGGCTGCGGTGGAACCTGAAGCCCAGAGGGTTTCCTACGGCGAGCACCACTGGCACGCCGCGCCGCCCTGCTTCAAATGCTCGGGCTGCTCCAAGTGCCTGATTGGCCAGCGCTTCATGGCGGTGCAGGGTTCCCTCTTCTGCTCCATGGAGTGCAAGAAGAAAAACTAGACGGCCAAAACATTTCTTCCCACAACCACTTGTGAAAACCTGGACATGTTTTTCGGCAGAGAAAACAAACAAGCCGCTCCACGGCGGAAACATTCCTCCAACAGCAAATGTTTCCTGACAGAATTATGCTGCGTCTTCAACACCGGCCGTATCGCCTGCGCTACGTTAGCACTAGCTTACTTAACAGGAAAGCGTTCCTGAAAAGCTGAGAAGTTGCACCTCACATCCTAGTTGCTGTCAGTCACTTACCGTAATGACAGCAACATGGCTGTTCTCAGCTTGTAGGAACCGAGTGACACTTCTCAGCTTTCAGGAACATTTCTACATGCACAAATAGTCGCGTAATTACGGTACTCCATGGTATGCGAGTGTAAATCTACTTGTTGCCTGACTTGCACTGTTTCTTTTTCTACTGATATGATATTTCGCTGTTTGTTTGAACTTCTAAATGTACAATCTGTGAACGCCGGTTCCTCTGGTCTCCTAGCAACACGGCTGCATCTGCACTCACATAGTTCCTCCGATACATCTGGTGTGGTGATATGCTGCCCCCTGTTGTGTGGAGCGGGGTGAGGTTAACTGCAGAATGACAATCAGGTACCAAATAACACAAACGAAGGAAATACTTTAGTAGTGAAGTTTCTCAGGAAATGCTACATGGTCACAGCCTCTGGTGACCTACTGATCCACATCTGTGTCCTGACGGGTTTGTGTGACTGATTCTACACTGAAACACCGACGGTGTCTGCGGGTGCCACATTCACACTAGCATACTTTGAAGTACCGTAATCATGTGCCTATTTGCGCCATCGTAAGACAGGAAACGTCCAACGGCTAGGAGAAGGAGAAAGCATCGATCCATTCCTGAACAGTTGAGAACATCCAAGTCGCTGTCATTACGGTAACAACTCACCCGCTTTCAGTGACAGAGTGAATGGGATTACCGTAATGACAGTAACATGGCTATTCTCTACTTCCAGGAACCGATTTCTCCTTTTAGTTCCTTCTTCAACCAGGTAGAGGAACCGACTGACACTTGTCAGCTTTCAGGACCCATTCAACGTTTTCCTGTGCAATTACTCCAAAGTATGCTAGCGTGACTTGTCGCGCCGGGGGAAAGGGTTGGTGTTGAAGGGTTAATGGAAGTGACGTTCCAGCACTGACAGGTTTATTAAGTATCGCTTGAGTCCGGCGCTGTAGTAAAGTGAGTTTATGGGCTTTTGACTGCTAATAAACGTTAATTAAGCATGTAAATGCCACGGAAACACGTCACTAACGAACAAACTAATGATGAATTTCAATATCTGTCCTGTGGCAAAGCTGCAGAAATCTGTTTTTCTTCATACTCACTTATGAATGTAACCATCAATGATAGGAATTATTATTCCGCATAAAGGCGGATATGTGTTCGTGGAAGAACAATGTTCGATAGGAATAAATGTTTTTATGGTGTTTTCCAAAAAGCCTGGTGGGCTCCAGTGTTCCTGCGTCTTGTGCTGTTCCGTCGGACGGTGTGGGGCGCTGACCACCAGCTGACTGATGAACCACTCTCTCTGTTCTTTGCTGCTCAGGTATGAAGGAGCCAGTGGAAAAACAAATGGGACCAGGCTTATTGCTGATGAACACAACAGAAATCAGCTCCTGCGTTTCAACCTCGGATGGATCGTCCGTCTTTGCTCACGTCCTTCTCATGTCAGCCATGATGGTAAAAACGACCTCTGTAGGTCTCGTGTGTTCATGCACCTTTGTGGAAACTGTGCACAATTCAAGGAAGCTCTGTATAAAAGAAGCCCCATTGTCTTAAATGGCATTCGGCCCAAAGCCGCCCTTTCCCCTCTTTCACTCCCGACCAGAGCAGACCCGATGCAATGCAATCGCCTGACCAACTCCGGTCACGCTATCACATCGCCCTGCCCTTTTCTTAGATACACGAGTATACGTCCGTGTGACGTCGCAGTAAATGTACTTTCTTTAGCACTTAGAGGAGATGGTGACGTCTAATTACTGGAATGTCTAGTGCTGGATGGGATTTTTGTTTTTATTTTCTTCCATACGTTGCATCTTTTGCGTTCAGGGATTTGCATCACTTGTTCACATGTCACAAGAATTTGTGGGAAGTTAGTTTCCTGACTCGACTCAGTCACGCTGCTTCTCTGTGAGCGGCGGTCGCTCAGCTCTCCAGCTCTGGAAACATTTGGCTTGTGGTTCACCTCATCATTATTCAGAGCTTGTAGTTTTCCTACATGAACTTGAATGATCCTGATACAAATATGATCTTTATTTGGAGAATATATCGAATGCTGCACACAGACTTAACAGTTTTAACCCAGAGCTGCCGATTCACTCATGCTAGCATAATTTGGAGTCCTGTAATTACATAACTATTTGTGCTATCAGAAAACATTCAACGGTTCCTCAAAGCTGAGAAGTTGCATTCGGTTCCTCTACCTGGTATGAAGGAGAAGGAGAAAATGTTGACCGGTTCCTAAACGGTGAGATGTTGCTGACATTACGCTAATGACTCACTGTCTTCCGGCAACAGAGCCAATGGGATTACCGTAATGACAGCAACATGGCTGTTCTCAGCTTCTAGGAACTAATCAATGTTTTCTCCTTCTCCTAGCTCCTCCCCAACTGGATGGAATTTGTGGGTGGTTTGCTGTGGACAGCGGACAGAATCTGTGACTCAGGCTGAGACGCGTGAATTTATGACGTGGACGTGGAGACGATAGTGAGGTCAGCTGACACACCTACATCCTGGTCTTCTGTCGACCTCCGCCTGTGCTGTATTGACTTTGGCTGGTTACTGTTTGTACGACGATAAGTGCAGCAGCTAACGATCCTCCGTCACAGCTGCTGTCGTTTGGCTCGCTCCCGTGGGGACCAGTCAGCCTCAGAGTCTGTGGGCGGGGCTTAGCAGGATAGCCACGAACAAAGATGGCTGATGATGATGAATTGTCTTCGGCTTCGACAGGAAACGGGAACAAAGGATCTTTTCCGTTCCATTGTCTCTCCATCAAACTCTTCCACTCCACAACAAACTCTGACATTGACTCTCCTGTGTGATGACATCACCTTGTTTGTGCAGGGGTGTTTCGATCTGCGTCCGTGGGTTGAAGGTCACTCGGTAGAACCGGCATCTTTCTACATGTGGCTCTGGTTCTCTAAAAGTAAAAAAAACAAAAGAAAAGGTACTGAATTATGACGGCAACAATCATTTGATCTCACAGAAACTCAGTGAAGTGACACAGGATCTTATATTACTAAACCCATTACACCTGGTCGGTTCTAGAAGTTCTAGAGGATTCTGGTCAATCTGATTCTGTCACCAATCAGCTGCCAGCTGATGTGGGGCGTGTCTGTGGCTGAGTGACAGATCCATCTACAAACATGCTAACAAACGTGCTGTCATTTGAACAGAGGACAAGAACGATGCGCTGATAAAAAACCCTTTGATTTGCAACCGTCTTTTCACAACATTAGCTTGAAAGCGTACGCTAACCAAACCACAAAGACAAATAGTGGACTGTACACAATAAATGGAGAGAATGTTACTGCGTAGATCCAGACCAGAGCAAACGAACTTGAGTAGCGGAGGAAGCAAACGTCGTGCATCGCTGCACTTTACTGCTGGTTCTGTGAGGACGTCTGCAGATGTGGAAAGCTCTGTGCTGCCTCACCAGCTTCTTCTTACAAGCTTCCTTTTCCTGCCATTGTCAGCGAGTCTCTCGCTCCTCTCCAGCTGAAAAAAAAGAAAAGCTGCGGGTGAATC
The DNA here is from genome assembly GCA_901007665.1 of Aeoliscus strigatus. Taxonomy (NCBI): domain Eukaryota; kingdom Metazoa; phylum Chordata; class Actinopteri; order Syngnathiformes; family Centriscidae; genus Aeoliscus; species Aeoliscus strigatus. The sequence continues at coordinate 45,201 of CAAKHB010004952.1, forward strand.
AGGTTCTTCTGAAGGTCAGAGGGGGTGAAGCTGGTCCACAACCGGAGGACAGAATGTGGTGCGTAGAGAACGCGGGCGTGTCAGCTTGTCCCTCTTCCTCTTTAACTGGTTTATCACGTCAGCTGGTCTGACGACAAAGTGTGATTGGGTCAAATCTCATTATTCAACACAGGAGACAACGACTCCTTCTGTTCCAAACATTTGTACATTTAACTCGATATTTACATAATTTCAAACTAGGGAAGCATGGGCGAACATGCTGATACATTGGCGCCAGCATGCTGTGGAGTAACGTAATTCCACCACTGTCAGTTGCTGTCATTACGGTAATGACTCGCCAGCTTCCAGCAACAGAGAAAATGGGATTACCAGCATGGCTGCCGTCAACGTTGGATGTTTTGTCCTTCTCCCAGCTCCTCCACACCTGGTGAATCTGCCGTATTTTCTTGTTAGATTTATGTGTTTTATTTGGAATCTGAAACCTTTCATTGTGGTTTCCCATCAGTCTCACACATGTGTAAAATCAGCTAAGTGCCCTGCATTAGCAAGACTGACGCGATGTGTGGAAGGACGGGTAGAGAGGTTTGACAGAGTTGGTGTTGAAGGTAAGACACCGTTCCCTTTGCGCGCTCAAATTAATAAACTGAATCGTTCACCATTCCAGAACCTTCCTAAGCCCGAACGACTGCCTTTCAACGTGACTAGTCCCTCGATGAGCGCAGCGAGGTATGACCGTCACTGTTGTTGAAGTGAATTTTGTAATAATTTGTCCAAACTTTGTGGCTTAAGTTGTTAGTTAAGTTGTGAACTACAATTTATGTAATTGTAATGTTTTATTTGAGTTTTCAGGGTGTTACCGTGTCAAAGATGCTCCCAAGAAAATAAACCGACCCATCTGAAAACACTCCTTTCATGGAATTTCTGAATATCGAGGGCCGCTACACCAGGTAGGGGAGCCGCGTGCACCGTCTCAGCTGGTACCAACCGTTTTCTGATAGCGCACACAGTAGGGTAATTACAGTACTCCAAAGTACCATACTGCCGCTGTGAACGTAGCGTCGGTGTTAAAGGGTTAACACAGAAAACAGACGAAAGGACTAAAAAGAAACACAGGACGCAAACTCAGAACAACGAGAGCAGACGAGACGCGTGTGTGAAAGCAGAGCGCTGATTGGTGGAAACGCACGGAGGGAGGGTGGAGAGGTGTAAACGAGACACAGGTGGAACACGTCAGGGCGACCACACAGGGGGGAAACGTGTGTGTGCGTGCGTGTGTGCGCACGCTGGGTTTGTTGTTCATCCACGTTGTCTTACAGCGCAAACAGGCTTATAGTCACGGTACTTCAAAGTATGCTAGTGCCAGTGTAGTTTAGGGGATATGTCTGTGTTAAAAGGTGAAAAAAATACAACTGAACACATAAACAAATAAGAAATACAACTAAACAGAGCCTTGTTTACAACAGGAGTGAAAAGTAGAAAACAGTGATAGTGGTGACACGGTGGGACAGTGGTTAGGTCTCAGGTTTGATTCCTGCATTCCCTCCCCTGTGTCTGTGTGGTTCTCTCTGGGTACTCCTTCGTTAAAGGAGCATGGATGGTTGAATGTGTGTGTGAGTTGTTTTTGTTTTTTTAAAAAAAATCTGGGGGGAAACTCACATTGGCTTCCACTTTCATCACATCACCCAGTGACCTGGACATTGATGAAGTCGGAGGCGTCGGACGTCATTTATTAACCCTTCTATCACTCACTCATCCCTCCGTCCTCCCCATAGCTTCTCTCACTCCAAACAGTGAGAAAGCAATTAATAAGCTCGGCTGCTGCGGCCCAATAAGATTTCCTCTCTTGGAAAGCAGCTGTGTGTGTGTGTGTGTGTGTGTGTGGATGGGATGGGATGTGAAGCCTTGTATGGTCATAAAAACTGACCGCTGCTGCTTTTTTTTAAAAAAAAAGCTCTTGTGACTTTTTCTGATCAGGAACGGGCTGGATTTCATCCACGGTCACTGAGCAGAGGGGAGGGTGTGTGTGTGTGTGCATGTGTGTGTGTGTGTGTGTGTGTGTGTGTGTGTGTGTTCCTTTTTATTTCAGCAGTTTTCCCATAAAACATCAGGCATCAGTTGTTTTGAGTGGGGAACGAAACAAACACACACACACACACACAAAGGCTGACTGGTGTGTGTGTGTGTGTGTGTGTGTGTTTACAGATCAGTTGAGGATCACTGATCATCTCCTCCCTCTCTGTTTTCTGTCTCCTCTTTGACCACACACACACACACACACTCTTACTTTCCTCATGCGGTCTTCTCGCCATCGTATCCATCAGACCTTTGTGTCTGAATCCTGAGATGTGACCTTTGACCTCGCTGCCATCCCATCTTCAGAACACGTCACTGCTGAATCTGAAGTTGTCAGCTGCGTTTACACTCTGATGACCAACGATCAGGATCCGATGGGGGGGTCCCAGGCCACACCCCCACAGAGATGCTTTACTGTGGAAACACACGCTCTCCATCGTTCTCTCCATCGTTCACATGGATCCTAGAGACAGTCTTGTGTCATCACCCCACCCCCTGACCTTTGACCTCTTTCACTGATGTCTCAAAACAACCGCTGTCCACAACAGCAACAATGTCCATTCTGCGCTGGTGCTGCAGCAGATGCAGCAGTGAGTCCATGTTTTGTGGTTTGTGGTTCTCTGTGTTTTTCAGGACCAGATGATTAGATGTTGGTGGGGTTCTGGAACCATCTGGATCCAGGAATCGGTTTCAAAAGGATTCTTCCTCATTTTCAGCATCTGTGTCTAGAACTCCACAATAGCAGCAGTGGACTGTCTCTTTGGTCCAGTGGTTAGTGGGTCTGTCTGCTGATCCATAGGTTGTTGGTTGGAGCCCACCCAGGGACAGAGGTGTGTTATTAGCTTTACTATTGAAGTAAGGTCAGAGGCCATGGCTTTTGTACCGAGGTGTCTAATGAACTATTGGACTATTTGTCATGTTTGATGATCAACGAATGAGAGGAGATGAATGGAGGACAATGATATTGGGTGAAACGAGCTGACTGGAGGAGGTCTGAGTGCTTCTCTAGTTTCTAGTGCAATCCATGAGCAGTCCTTGCACTTGTACACGCAGAACTGTTTGATTTGTTGCCAGTGGGAATGTTGTTTCGATGGAGTCGTACATGGAGCGAGTTAAGAACTCGGACAAAGTGGAACAAACCAGCCTTATCTCCTCCTCCCAGCCACTGACGCTGACCTCTGACCTGAACCCGTAGCCCACCCTCCGGTGTAGCTGCCAAAATCCACACCACACATTTCCATGGCGATGAAGATCTGCAGGAGGAAAACAACACTTCCTTCGTTCACGATGGACGAGCTGGCCGATGACTAAAGACGATGGTCTGGGAGTTGTAGACACCCCGTCCATCCCTCCAGGGCCGTTCTGTTCTCCTCGGAGAGCAAATAGATGTTGGCGAGTCTCATTCATTCTCTCATAATTACACAAATCTAATCCCCCAGACATGATCCCGCTGAAATGAGCTGCTTGTTTCGACACTGCAGATCGTCTGGAAGCATCTGCCGCGTCTGGTTCCTACTTGTTAGAAGAATGTGAAACGTGGCACAAGTTGAACTTCTTATCGCATGCAGCTCTACAGGTCTGGAAGGTGATTTAAAGACACACATGTTTCTGTTTTTGAGCCGTGGCTGCAGAACAGACAAAGAGAAAACACAAAGTCAAACATGAGATTATTCTTTCATGTACATGAGGTTTTTGAAACCAAGAGGTGAAATTAGTGCTGATTTCATAGAGGAGTAGAATAATTTCACTGCTCACGTGACTTTTTTTTGCACATTTCAAGTCTGAAGAACCTGATTCGACTGTGGGAAAACGGAACTGGAACAGTTTTAATAACATTCTCCGTCCACACAAAATCGTCTCCAGAAACACCCAGTGAGTCAGCTGTAGTGCATCCTCCGGACCTGTAGGTGGAGCTGTAGTGCAACAGAAATACATCCATCTCATGCACCATCATGACATGGTGCATGAGATGGAACAAGAAGATGAACGGAACCAGAAGGAGACGAACAGACACGTCACATTCAACGCGGTGAGACGCTATCGTTGTTGTTGTTAGCTAGTTAGCCCATGTTGGCTGAATTTTGCGGATTCACCTGAACTTGTCTCTGTGTGGACGTGTCGATAAGAACCGGATTTCGTGTCAGGATACAAACACACAGAATTACAACACATCATCGGAAAAAACCACGTCACTCCGGGAACATTTCCTAGCTGGTTAAACACTCGTATATATATGCAAATGCATATACGAGAGGAGTGGAGGTTTTAGTGTCAGCGCAACAATTTGACCTTCAAAGCATCTGACTGATTTAATCGTGAAGATATTAAACGTCATTAATATTAAATTTGTGTGTTTGTTTATTTATTTTTCATTCTCTGTGGGTGAAATGCACATCACTGCATTGTTGCCATGTTTACATGTTGTTGTCGTGCTCCGTACCAGCTGCGGCTATCCGGACCGACGGGCTCTGCGACTTGAAGTTTCATAGCTCTCATACCTGAGCGGTGAAGGAACGGTACAGGTTAAAAGGATGTTGAACACTGCTGTCAGACTCTGTCAGCGGTCCGTTCCAGGTTTACGCTATCGGCTTGAGCAATAAAAAAAACATGATGATACTGATCCTGTAATAATACATAAATAGGACAGCATTTTTTTGAAATTACTGTTCTTTTTTTGCAGTTTTTGTGCCGTTTGCTCATCAGAAATAGATGTAGTGGATCCCATCGTCTGCATATTCATTCACCAAACACCAACTATAAGGTCTTTATTTAGAATATTGTTCATTTGGTCATGTGACCAACATGAAACAAGGGTTTCTCTCTCCGACAGAGAATAGCAGGCTGGAGTTGGTGCTGATCCCTGAAACTCTGCTGATTGTTTCTGAGAGTTATTCTCCTGGTTGACAGGTGAGACGGATCCAAAGCTTCTCTTGGCATCATCATCATCATCATCCCGCCTCTCATTCCCCAGCAGTTAGATCATCTTCAACACATTCAGGCTTGATGGGCAGAACTCAGCTTGCAGCTTCGTTTCAGCTTCTCTGCTGCATATTTACCTACAGGCGCTGGAATCCGCTAGAACCTGTTCAGAACTAACAGAACAGTCACAGAACATCCACGGAACATCCGCCGAATGTGTTTGACTTCATTTGTTTTACATAATTATATTTTTTAAATTTAAATAAGACAAATACAAGTAATTAAATAAAATTTCAATAAATTTAATAAAAATAGCATTAAATAAAAGACAACCATTTTTCCTCCTCTGGGTATCACAAATGCCTTTGAACAAAAATATTTTTGCACATTTGTTTGCACAGTGAAACACATTTCCCCCCCGCCTGATCATATATGTAGAGGTTCCTCAGACAAGGAACGGAAGGGGGGGGGGGCAATGGACAAGCTGACGCAGTGAACTTTCCATGTCGGATGAGCAAACGTACCTGCGAGATGTGCTGGAATGCAGGGTATGCCCCGACAGGCGAAAGGAAAACAGCTGCAACAATACGAATAAATGTTCACTCGCCTCCATCCACAAAACACGTCGGGGAGTGGCACAACTACGTGAGACCAGCTCACAAACATTCAGGGACTCGGGGTGTTTGCACAAACACTGGAAAAAGACATAAAGTGTTTGCCACCTTTGCATGCGGGTCCACACACACACACACGGAAACATGCGTGGCCTTAGGAGGAGCCAGAGGCCTTAATTCTTTCCGCAGCTCCATGGTGCTGCTTTGTGAGCTCGTAGGATTTATGAGCAGCTGAAAGAGGCCAAGTGTTTTTCTGTAAAAGCCTCCGAGACACACAGAAGCTCCATGTGTCCCGCTGAAGGAGAAATTATAGCTTGACAGAGAAATTCATCACATGACATTTACATCATGGGGGAAGAGGTGATCACCGTAAAGGTCCCCAGTGACTCTGGTCCTACATAGGATATCTGTCAGGGAGAATCCTGTTAGCTTAGGAGCTAAGTAGAAATCAGCCCCTCATGAAGATGAAATGGTTCAATGAGTTACCGGTAGGTTCTAATGTTCAAAGGACCAAAGGTTTTGCATTGACACATTCTGAATAAACAAGAAATACTCCAGAGCTCCTGCACAGATCTCTGAGTCAAAGAGTTGCAGTCATTACGGTAATGACTCGCTGGCTTCCAGCAGCAGAGCTAATGGGATTACTGAAATGACAGAAACATGGCTGTTGTCAGCTTTAAGGAACCAATGAACGTTTCCTCCTCCTAACCCCTTCTTCATACCAGGCGGAGGAACCAAGAGAAACTTGTCAGCTTTCAGGAACTCTTCAATGTTTTCTGCTTGCGCATATAGTCACATCATTATGGTACTCCAAAGTATGCTAGTGTGAATTTATCAGCAGCGATACCATCTATGTTAAAGGGTTAACCCTAACTCAACCCTAACCCTTAGCCCCCTAACCCTTAAGGGACAGGGCAGGAGTGTCCAAGATGGTCCTTGTGGTTTTAGTTGTCACCCTGCTCCTACACACTTGAATTAAATCAACAGCTCATTGTCAGGTCTCTGCAGAACTTCACAGAGACTGATTCAGGTGAGGGAGGAGCAGGTTGACGTCTAAAACCTGCAGCACAGGGGGCCCCAGAGCATAGACATATACAGAAGGCTAGATGCCTCACCAGCGCTGCCGGCCAATGGAGAGCGACGTCGCCACACCGTGGCCATCTTGCCATGGGGTACTGGCTCATTCATAACATTGTGTCCATTGCGCATGTACTTTTTAAAGAACCATAACTTGCTCAATTTTCAATTTTTGATTTTGGTTTCAAACTTGACAATTTGAGCAGTGACACAGCTGTGCTGCACAACTAAGTCGATTTTTTGAAAAAAATAAAATCTGCAATTTGTCCAGTTATAGCCACGTGGATAACACTTGTAATAAACCAAGTCTGTCCAGATTTCAGCAAGTTCAGAGTAATTTTGTTTGAGCAGGTCGCTCACCTTCCTATCGCCACCATACAACGTATCCGAATAGAACCCCGTGGCAAGATGGCCGCCGGTGAACGACGTTGTAGGCTCCTCCTTAAGGCATCTAGCCTTCTCTATATGTCTATGCCCCGGAGGACCAGATTGGACGCCGCTGGGTGATATGGAGAAACATTCACACCAACATGGCGCATTAGCTAAAGCTAATAAAGGTGCTGGTAAGGTCCAAAAGGGAATGATGACATGTCCTCAAAGAGTACACCGTACCCCAGTGCCGATGTAGCAGTCAGCCGGCTCCTCGGTCTCCTCGGCCCGTCAAACAACAGCTGTGTCTCGTCAGAGCGCAGCTGTCCACGATGGCCGAGGTCTGTTAGTACGTTCTAATCTGCTCACACCATGCGTTCAGTACCACCGGGAGATAGGAGGAGGTGGTCCGGGGCAAGTATGCTAAGCTGACACTGAGGGTATCCAGCACATGCACAGGACGTGTAGAATGTGCCGGTTTGTTCTGGAAGTGTCTGGATTCATGAGTCCAGCTGTGAAAAAAAACATTTTTTAGAACAGGTCTGAGGGATTACACTGGAATGTTTGTGTCGAACGCACGGAGTGCACGACTGTCGGAGAATCACCGAGCAGGGTGTGTAATGTCCAGTTGTGTGTGTGTCGAGGTGGGGTGGGGGGGGCACATTTTTCCAAAGGGGAAGGTGGCAACGCACAGTGCTAATTCACCAAACACGCTGCAAAAGGTAGACAGTTTTACA
>CAAKHB010004955.1:0-10459 GCA_901007665.1 Aeoliscus strigatus
TCTCGGAGCGTCACCTGGCTCTGGAACTTTACTGGCCCCCCGATGCGCACGCTCAATTTCGAAGGTGTCTCCTGACAGTTCGAAACCTTGCAGAAGAATCTTCTCCACACACTTCACCAATCCATCCGCATTTTCTTTGCCTTCTTTCAGCCCCACCAATCTGACGTTGTTCCTCCGCTTATATTTCTCCATCTCCTCCCTCATCGCTTCCACTTTCTTGGCATATGCCTCCGCTTTTTCATCACGTTCTCCCACTTTTCTCCAGATCGCCACATTTGCGTCTTCTACTCTTGTAATGCGCTGTTCAGTGACTTCTTTCCACTTCTCCATGGTTTGTATAGAAGACTTCAGCGCTTCCACCGTACCTTTAAATGATGCGATATCTGCCCTTCCATGTCTTCCTTCATCTCCTTTATGTCTTCTTTAAACTTCCGAAACTCTTCAAGTAGAATTCTTTCGATTCCTTGTATTTCGTCGTCTGGATCAGTTCCAGAAGTTGACGGTTGAGCGGCGGTTGGGGGTTTGCAAAGCCTCTTAGGTCCCATTTTTCCCGTGTCAGGAAGCTTTATGAAAATGAATTGTTCACTTAATCTTTTTCCCAAACATTATTTATTATGTCTAGGATTCTTAAATTATAACTAGGCAACGTGTATTACTTATATTGTGTTTTGCCTGTCAGGAGCTCTCTCAGTGTGCTGCCATCTTTTGCCGTTGGTCCCACGTGACTCCCCGTTGTGACTTGTCACCTAGTGACCGTTCTGCTGAAGCCAAAACCCACTTGTGAATATCAAATTCAGATGCATCTGGGAACTATTCTGATTTTACAGCATCTGCCTCATGTGGAAGCTGCATCAGCTGGATGCAGCTGGATCACTTTCTCGGCATGATGCGAATGTGCAGGCTGCCTGCAGCCAGGAGCTCAGGCTTCAGATCAGCTCCACTGATATAATAGCTGCTTTAATCCGAGCCAATTAGAGCCACGGGGCACAGGGAGTGTCTGTTTTCACACTGCAGCAATTTGCACTGGGGGTGGGAACACTAACTGACAGGCATCCGTGTGAAAGCATAGACAAATAGGTTGTAATCTGGATGCACAGAGAGGGAACATGGAGGACGCAGCTTGTGTGAGAACTCAGAAATCACTCAACAATCATTCGGCTGATAGATACTGTATAGTATAGTATAGTATAGTATAGTATAGTATAGTATAGTATAGTATAGTATAGTATAGTATAGTATCTATATATATATATATATCTATAGTATAGTATAGATAGATACTATAACGTTAACGTGTCACCATAGCGGCAATCATATGAATAAATATCTCGTTTTTTTAAATTGCAATCACAGCTTACTGCATACACACATGCTCTAGGAAGATTTGACTTTGCCTTTGCACAGGTGTGTTTAAAATATTTCTTTTATTAATATTTAGTGTCGTAGAGGCAAATGGTTCATCAAAAACACAATCAGGAAATTGAGTCTTCGTCAGCTTGATACTTTTGGGAGCCATCATTTTAAGTATGAAGAACGTAAGGTGAAGATGAAACAGCTTCAGGATTTCACTGTCACACTCAGACTTGAACTGGTGTTAATTTCCAGTTTCCATGTATTCGATTCAGAAATGTTCAAAAGAAAATTGAACTCACGAGCAAAGTGTCATAAATATGTATGAATAATGTAAGATACTTACTAATTATTACCTAAATTAGCTTTGATTTGGGATTTATGCGGCTCTTAGTCAAATTTGATGAGCTGGTGTTCAGATTTAGTATCTGCAGTACAGTGAACATCCAGTTGAGGGCGCTCTGAACTGAACAACTGCATGAGCATCACGTCTTCGTATTCAGCTTCTGCTTTAGTTCCTCTCACGGCCATGGTGAACAGAGACAAATCCAGACATGATGAGGTGTGATGTCCTTCACCTCCCTTTGCATCAGATGTACGTTAGTGTCACAACCTGGCTCTTCGAGTTGAGACAAAGATGGAGACACACCGGGAGAACGTTTGACCAAAACGTTTCCGAAACAAAACAGAGAGTGTTTGCACTGTGTGGATGTCAGCATATAGCTGTGAGAGGCATGTGTGGATGCGTGAAACGAATGAAGGTGGGTGTGTTGCATAAACTACTGAAAGAAGCATCTACAGCAACGAAACCTGCAGCATCACCGTCAGGAAACCTGTAGGGGGGAATAGAGACAGACAGAGAGAGAATGATTACCAGGTCCAGGAACATCTGGCCCAGATGTCACCAGCAGGTTCTGATTGCCAGTAGGGATGTAACGCAATAATAGTCGACGGCACACCTTACCCCAGGAGTCTAGAACGAGAGAGGAACTTGAAACTCAGCGTTCAGACAGGATGAAAATGTGTTCTGGAGTCACGGGTGGAGGGGGTGGGGGGTCGTCAGGGTTTTGTTTTCAGGTAGAGGACACATGATGGGAATGAAATGACAGCGCTGAGGGCAGACGTCCCCTTGAACTGAGCTGAGGAAATGTTATCATCACATGTTATCACCCCCCCCCCCACGCCCAATTTATACAACCTGTCTTCACCGCAAACAGCTTTACAGTATTTAACATTTTGTATATGTCTAAGTAGAAATAAATGAATAATCTAAATACGTATGAAAGAGTTCCTCTGTAACAACTGACAGTGGAATCAACAGGGCTAAAAAACAAGGATGTTGTTCGGGTTTGTGGACCTCGGTCGTATGAAATGACACATTTATTCCAATATCACCCTCATAGCATTCCCCCTCTTGCTCCGTTATTTGAAGAAGTCTTTTATATCCAGCAGATAAGTCAACATGTCCATCAAATGCGAGATAGTTCCTGGGAGTGACGCATTTAAACAAATACTGTCCTGACAACGTTATAATCACCTCTGTGTTTCTCTAGTGCTCCTCTTGAGCATTAACATGTGAAAGCCCCGAGTTCCTGTGAACTTACTTGACCTCTGACCCCGTCTCTATGTCTGCAGACAACAAATAGATGCAGCTGGGATGGAGGGCTCCCCGTTTGGTTCTCACCCACAGACTCCGGTTCAGATAGACTTGGCCATGCCCACTCACAAGTAACAAAGGGTGTGTTGGAATAAATGATGATTATAAGTGGTCGTGGCTGGTTTTCAGACGGATGCACAGTCTCCATCCTCTCACATACAGTTGAAACACATTGTGGGAACAGACATACGCGGTGTGCATCAATATAAGACATGAAAAAAAAAACCTTCAAGCACGTTTTATATTGAATTCTAAATGTGAATAAAATCTTGTGAGCGAATGATATTGACTGTGTGTGATGATGAGATGTGAAATTTGATGGCAAATGACATTTAAGAGTCTCGAAGGCATTTGAATACCTGTTTTTAGTGTAAGTTCAGTCAGGGTTGACAATAATTTTTACTCAATTGAAGCAATAAATTCCTCAGCATGTTTTAAATTGAATCTGCTGAGAACTCTTCGCGGAGCTGTGCAGGTAGCGCTTTACATCAACATGGGAGTAATTCTTTTAAGCATCTGGATGCCACAAGCATTTCAATTCTGGCCAGCTCAAGTGTGTGAGCCTTGCCAGAGGCAAAGCAGTTTACACTACGAACCAATGCGGTTAGTTCAGAACCACACTACCAAAGTCACACTATGACACAAACAAAACATGGAGTGGGGCTCCGTGTGCGTAGGGAGCCTCTCCGTTGTCTGCTGCCTGCTCAGCCTGCAGGTCTGCTTTGTCTTCTACGGTCCATCTTTGGGGTCCTGAAGGTGCCCAGCGTACCTCTTTCAAACTGAAGATTACAACGTTAATGCTCAGTACACAAACACACCCAGTGGCTGTCACACTGATGGCGGCAGCGTCGAACAACATGCAGACATTCACTGTAGCAGCGTGGTTGTGTGAGCAGCAGCAGGCAGTGTTCATTCTCAGCAGCAGGCGCTGGAGCCCTCCGACGGTCTCGTGCGCAGCCACGCAGCTGCAGCCTCGGCCTGCATTTCTTTGTCAGACAGAGAGCTCTGGTTCCTCCTGAACACCAACTATATCACCCAAGACTTCAAATATCAGCACTGATGTTGGAGCTGGGAAAAAATTGCCTGTGTTCTGGAATTTATACGTTTGAATGTCTACAGTGATCTAACACCTATTTTAAAAAAGTGGTACAGTGATATTTCTTTTCATGTGATCTGAGCAATGAAAAATCGGACTCAAGTCACAAAAGAGACCTGGGCAAACCACACATGTATATGTAACGAAGACTAATGATGTATTAGTGCCATGTTGTCACTTGAGTGGAAACACACTGAGCTAAAAAAAAACAAAAACATTAATTGCGTTGCAACATTGCAGCTTTAGTTCGACTGATGTGATGAGACCTTTAATTATCTAGGGACAATAATAATAGTCATAACAACAATAAAATCAACAAACACAACATGGAATAACTGTTAAACTGGGGAGGCGATTCTGAACAGGTGGGTTTTGAGTTTGAACAAGGACAGGGAGGTCAGGTTGTGGAGGTCTGTGGGAAGGGAGCTCCAGAGCTGGGCGGCAGAGCGGGATGTGATTTCATGATAGAAAACAAATAACAAAACACTTTTCATACTGTCAAAGGTTGTAGGTATATAAGGTCTATATGTCGTACATGTAGCGCTGAGTATTTGGTCTTTCACACACCTGACCGACGGAACAATGTTTCTTCATGTTCTAAGTCCTTCCAATCACCTGTTCCTTCATTACGTCAGCACCCATGAAAACACACATTTGTAGGAATACACACATGCACCAGACAGACACATTCCTACATGCAATCAGACACAGACGGCGTGGTACACCCTTTCTCACAGCACCACCCAGACACACACACACACACACACACACACACACACACACACACACCCACAGTGTGATGCAGACAGTTTGAAGGGCCTCATCTCGCCCGCCTTTCTTTGGCTGTCTGCTCTGTCTGACCCAGGCTTTTTATATGTCTAATTAAGAAGTCAGACCCTCCAGCGTGCCATGACATACTCATGGCTGATTTCTAGCCTTGTTTTGTGTCTGTGTCGTCATGTGGATGGATTGGTTTTATATCACAATCTATGCGATATTGTTTTCCCATCGGGCTCACTGCCCCTCTGTCACAGGTCTGGGAAGGTTGAGGGATTATTCACAAAATCTTCAATAGCATCCGCTGGACTGTTTTTGTGGGAAACCGGCAAATGGATGCCTTCTAGACAGAGGGGGGGGAAATGATGGTTTGTGGAGAGCTGAGCATTCTCATGATCTTTGTCGTGGGTTCAGTATTGCAATTGTCAGTGCAACAATATGAGTTAATATGACCAAACGCTCTGGTCAAGAGACTCTTTTTAAGTTTGTGCAGTCAGTCTGCAATCAATTTACAGGAGTCTGTTCGCCGTGGAACACAGCCGGCACATCTGTGCACACGTGTGTGAAATAAATTTTCCACGGCTCACTGCGATGGATGGCACACTTCGTTTTAATATTTGACCGTCCGTGGAAGACTGCCCGTCACCCTCTCCCAAAGGAGTCGTGACCTCTGGGACTTCATCAAAAGGAGGCCAAGAGGTTAAACTCAGAAAACCAGCAGGTCAACAACCTCTTTATTGGGCTTTGACCCCCCCCCCCCATTCACCACTTTTGGGATAAACGGAGAAGCCATTTTCAAGATTTGAATGAAATTCCAAAAACTTTCCTGTCAGCGAAGTGCTTTCTTTACAGAAATCAAATTATATGCTTTCAAACCACCAACAAAGAAAGGAAACTTCCTCTTGTGGTTCAGTTGTTTGATTTATGACGAATCCGTGGACTTTTAAAGAGACATATAATATAAAACATGGCGAGGGCCACTGCTGGTGAAGGTGTGTTAGGTCATGTGTGACAACGACGACAATTGGCGGACACATGCCCCCAGCCCCCCCAACCAGAAATCTATGCCTATGGAAATCACTGACAACAAGTTCAGGTAAATATTTTCAGCTGAGTCCATGTTCTGAGTACTTCTTCGACCACATTCATTTCTACAAACCAACATGGGGTCAAAGGTCAATAAACTCAGGCCATCCAAGAGGGTCACACAGTGCAACCTCCTCCCATCATTCTTTCTCATGCCACACACACATTCAAATCAAATAGTCAATTATGCGTAAAAAGGAGATGAATTAGGTAGGAAGGACCGTTGTCCGTCTGCCCCGGGGTCAGGGCTCAACATGTCACATTTCATTTTTGACTTCAAGCAAGTTGAGGACCAATTTATTCAGCACATTATTCAGTTCAAGGTGGTTTTTTTTCATAATATGTACAGTATATCATCATCAACACAAGTCTGCAATGGCTCATTGACAGAATCCAGTATTTTTTGCGGAGGCATGTATGTATGATAGCAACAGTTGTACTCGACAGCCTGCAATACACGAATACTGTGCAGTTTGAATAAATAATGAAAACATGATACATACAGCAGTTTGCAGAGATGTGCAGTGTTTTATTCTGGCGTTTGAGATGGCACGAAAACAACAAAATCCGACCTTCACAAATGATCATTTTGAGCACAGCCCATGAGACAACCTGTAACTCTCTGTGACTTCTGACCCTCACTTCATTTTCATTCAGAGCCCAGACAGAAATGGGTTTGTTTCCTCAGTTTTCATTCATTTCAGACGAGTGTCCTCCGGTTGATGCAGACATGCTGTAGACGGTGCCGGACAAGATCGTCTGGGACACATTTTGTCTTCATTGCTTCTACATGCAGATGAGGATTTGCAGTTGAACTTGAACTCAGTTCCCTCACACCATCTGATTTCACGGTAGCAGCCTCAAACCTTCCCGCACCTCCCCCGTCCTCCCCCCTCTCAACACCATGCCTGTCTTTGTGAAGCTGTCTTCCCTGACTTTCCACATCCCCAGTCTGGCCCTCTACAACCTCTCCATCTCTGCCCCCTCCCGCTTAGCCATTCTTCACTTTTGGTTGGGGGGCTCCGGGAGGCGGCCTACAGGGACTTGCAATACAGAATGCTAATCAGGCCCTTGGCAGCACTTCCCACGATTTTGCTCCCAGACGTGAGCTTTTGTTTCGTTATTGATTCCATTATAATCAGCCAGTTGCCATAATTTTTCTGCTGTCTGGGGGCTGCTCTGAAGCGGGCCTACCTGTCATATGGCTCTTCTCATTCATGAGGATTTATGCTTTACCTTCAAAGTCAAGAATAGACCTTCTCATATTTACTTATGCATGCAAATATAATAGGTTGTGAACATAGGCGTCTTTGCCTTAAATCCAGTCTGAACCGTTCTGTAAATAAGACAGTAGTTAGTATAAAAATGTTGGGTTATTTTCTCCAAAACAAACTAATTAGCGTACTTCATTAATGTCATGTGACGCACAAACATGTAGCCACAAATATCACTCTTCACTGTAGAATTAGAAGCCTCTGAATTTCAGTGAGCTGAAAGACGAGCTCTTCCTTCCAGATGTTCCCAGGTGTTGCAGGCGGCACAGGAGCATCTGGACCCACTGGCCTCTTACGGAACGACTGTGCCCTGCTATTCCCGACAAAACAACTCATCCAGATGTGGCTGTGATGAGAGAACTGCTTTTACATGTTCATCAGCTTAGTGGTTTCATTCCACGCTCACGGTCACGCCCTCGACATCGTTTTCATGAGCACTTTGTATGACGTGTTTCCATGCTGCAAACTGCACATGTGTTATGTAATACTGGATCCATCAAGTTCCCTCTGATGTTATTGAATCATCTTTACAAATTAGCGCAGTGCACAGCAAGACCACAGCCGGAATCATAAAATATACATTGAAATGGTCTAAAGTGACCCAGTTATACTCTTCAAGTACTCCAACTGGTAGATACCTCAAAATGCAACACTGTGACCAAGTGCATTTTAAGTATGAATGACCGTCTTTTTCCCCTACCTGTCACTGAAGAATCTGTCCCCACTGGTCTTCAAAAGGAAAACAAGGACATCACATCACGTTATTCACGTCATTAATGTCTTTTACAAATAAACTGCTGCAGCAAACAGAAAATTTGTGTCTGGAACCCTAATTCAAGCATGTGTCTCCTGCCTGGGACTGGTGTATTCCGCCCACCCATTTGTTGTTTTTTTTGTTATATATTTACAGGAACTAAGTGACTAAAGATGACACGTGAATCCTAAAAAAGATTGACCGACACATGAAATCGCTTGAGTTTGCTATTCATACACCATTTAATAAGACACGGCTCCATTAAAGTAACTGTCTTAGTACGAGAACACCGAAATTCCAACGAGATGGATGGTTGACGGTTGAGTCACATCGTGTTTTAGTGTCAGTGGCACATCACTGAGCACGGCGGTGAAGCAACAGCGGTAGAGCTGTGAATCCATAAGTGCCTGTGACCCCTTCAGCTGACATTCACATCAAATTAATTATTGAAATATTCTACAGAGCACAACTTTGTGTTGTCCATGCATAACTATGATTATGCAGAGCAACCAAAGGTGCAACAGAGGATAAAGTAAGTGCGCAAAGAGAAGCGTTTTTGTCTCACTGTAAACATGAACAGTTTTATTGATTACATTATATACAGCACAAAAATTTGCATAGTACAAAGTTAGAGTACATGGACACGAACATGTGCAAACCCAGCTCACGTAGGACTTGAGAATCATAATCGATCACCCGTAACGACACGTTATCAATCAAACTTCTTCACAACAATTAGTGCAATTACATTATACGAGTACTGAAAATTGTCATTAAATATGAAATTAATCCAAATTCAAAAGATTCAAATACAAGGATGGATTCTTCACCTTCTAATCAATTGTCACTCATGTTTCTACCTGAGCTACAAAACAGACTTTTCAGTAGGAACATTGCACACGTGCTCATCGAAAAAACAACAACAAAGATGAATTCACCCGTGGACAAACTGAATCGATCTATCAAGCTGATAATGTGCAATGTCAACAATAGTTTCATGTGCAAACATAAATAGTGCAAATTCACCACCTTTCAGGTCTGCATAGATAAAAAGTAAATATTGTATAGTTTAAAATAATTTCAAAAATAAAAATATGAAAATAAGAAATTATGCTCTTGGTGAGAAAGCACATTTTTACAGGAAGAAGGCTCATGCAATCAACCATACACACACATTAATCACCACTGAATAAACCCGATCAGCCGATCATGTTTCTGAAAAGAATCAATATCAGTTTCAAATATTTCAAGTAATTCCGTCACACAGATTGTCGACCTCTGATTGTCTGGAAATTATTGAAAATACATGTGTACAAATGAGACGTATTTAATAACTAACTAACTAACTAACGTATCTACAAACATTTTTTTCTAGTTTAGTTCAAATTCTCCTCTACTAATCAAAAATATAAAATAATGATAATAAATACCTTCTTTGAAAATGATTTACATCGTTTTAAAAACTGTGGCTACACTCTGTGTGTGTGTGTGTGTGTGTGTGTGTGTGTCTGACCTACATGAAAATCAAATGCAGATGTTTCCTGAACAGCTGTGCAGACCAAGACACAGTGTACACACACACACACACACACACACACACACACACACACACACACACACACACACACACACACACACACACACACACACACACACAGACATCCTTCTTCTACTCCGTGATGTGGCGTTTCAGAGAACAAGTATGAAAGTAAGAAGTAGAAGTACTTTGTCTTCTTATAAATCTGGTGAGGATCATTCAGGCCTCATTCAGTCACACGACAGTGAATTCACAATTCACAGTGAATGTTGTATCCATCAGCAGCTCCACCTGACGATCGTCTTTGTGTTTGTCAGCTGATGATGTCCCCTCAGTTCTTCAGGGGTCCATGTGTTGAGTCCAGAATTAGGACATTCCCAGCTGTTCGGAGATACTGAAAAAGAAAAAGAAGGTTTGTTACAAATACCATACGAATAAGGTTCAGGCAAACTGAGAGCATATTTATCCCCATACTGAAACAAAGTGTGTTTTTTATTAATGCCTGACAAACTGAACCATTTATTGGTTATTATTATTTATCTACACTAATGTGGAGACACAAACATAAAAAACTCTACTGACAATCCTGCTCAGATTTCACAGTGAAGTGAAGAAAACATGCTATCCCTTTTCATGTCTGTATCCTGAGTGTCACACTTTTCTCCTGTTGTTTGTAGCCACATTAACACTGACTATTCTAATTTGTGTAACAGTGCGTGGGACTGCGTCTGCCGTCACAGTGGCCTTTTGAAATCTCTAAACTCGCCTTCACTGCCAGCGATGGCGCTAATGATAGAGGCAACAAACATGCAACACGGACGGACGAGGAAAGATATGTGTAACTAAAAAAACACCAAGTCCTCTCCCCTCCTCTCCTCAAACCCCACCGTCATTGTCTGAACTACCAAACTGTTCTTTTTCCCACGCT
>CAAKHB010004956.1:0-15738 GCA_901007665.1 Aeoliscus strigatus
AAATGTCTACTACTGCATGATTCTAACTCCTCTTTTCTCTTCTAGTCTGGGGTTCCTCACGAGTGTGTTGTGTGTTTTTGTGCGTTTCGTCAACTCACTATGGATAACAACCACAACTTGTACACCAGGGAGGAGATGCTTTCCTTAAAGACCAGGAGAGATTGGGACCTTATTCCTGCCGATCTGCAGAGGAGCTGCTGGGGCTAACGGCCAAAGCCTCTAGTCGGAGGCGCACCAAGCCTTCCATTCCTGCCGTCATCATGGGGAATGTTAATTCATCGCCCAACAAGCTAGAGGAACTGACGGAGCGGTCCTACAGAGAAGACAGCTCGTGTGTGTTCACAGAGACGTGGCTAACGAGCTCTGTACCGGATGTGAACGCAGAGCTGCAGGGTTTCACTCCTGTCAGAGCTAACTGGGACACAAACTTTCTTGTGTCAACTGGAGATGGTGCCACCCTGACATCTGATGGCTAAATTAGTGCTTTGTTGTCGGGATCCGGAGCTGATAGCCATTAGCATCAGACGGTACCACGTAGCATGGGAATTCTCTCATGTCATCGTTCTGGCTGTTTACATTCCACCGAGGGCGGACTAAGAATCTTCCCATGAGGCCGTATGCACCACCACCACTGCTTTCTCCAGACACGGCACCTATGGGGCGACTGCTCCTGCAGCTCTTGTGTCCCCAGGTGCTGGGTGTTAGTCTCCTGGGTGCCTATAAGGCACAGGTTGGGCTTGATGACGCCGTTCTGTACCTCCTCCATTGTGCCCTCTCCCACTTGGATAGTGGGGGCTCTGCTGTCAGGGTGCTGGGTTTTTTTTTGACTTCTCGAGTGCCTTTAACACAAGTTGCTACTCCAGGATAAACTCACAACCATGGCTGTTGACCCCCTGGTGACATGGATCGGTGACCATCTGACAGGCAGAACTGTTTGTTCGCATGGGGGCCTGCTTGTCGACAGCAGTAACCAGCAGCACGGGGGCTCCACAGGGAACCGTACTCTCACCTCTCCTCTTTACCATCTACACCACAGACTTCCATCACAACTCAGATACAAGCCACATGCAAAAGTACTCTGACGACACTGTTATTGTGGCATGTATCAGGGAGGGTGAGTACAGGAGCCTGGCCCCCCCTTCAGCAGCTACAAACACCTGAGTCTGGACTGGTTGGCCAATATGGACTGTGTCTACGGGAGGGGGCAGAGCAGGATGTACTTCCTGAGGAGGCTGGCCTCCTTTAACATCTGCTCTAAGCTCTTATCAATCCATGGTGTCAAGGTTCCTGCAGAGATGGTACTGGAGCAGAGGACGATGGCCAGGCTCAGGAGGAGACTTATCTTCAAGAACCCCAGACGGAAACGTACAAAGGCACACTGCTACATTATGTGTATTGTGACAAAAATCACTCTATTATGTTAATTCTAACTCTGTACAAAACGTAAATGTCCAGAATATGAACCCAACTATGCAACAAATGTGCCTGAGGCAAAACTGGGTGCCTTTATGAGCAAATGTTTGTCGGCTCTCATGAGGAATTTCCATGACAGCTGGATCATTTGTGACAAGGCGCTGGAACGACATGTCACTTTTTGTGAAACAACTTAAATCTAAAAGAGCCCGAGGCCAGTGTCATCCGTCCTTACTCCGTCATGGAGCCGCTGTCACGTTAGAACTGTGAGTCATTGTTCTGCTTCACATTTTTCCTGGTGAATTTGAATAGTTTGTGAAGAAGAAAATGTAAGAGAAGGCGTCACTGCGTCAGGATGGAAAGTCACTGTCTCAGCTGGTGAGACAGAGGCCGCAGCAGAAGGTCCATCAATAAACCACCTCTGTTTCTCACACATATAGCGTGCGATAGGCTTCTCACGTTCAGATGATTCAGATGTATGAGGATGTCTGTCAAACAGTCCTTTAAGGTTCCTGGAACAGGAACACGCCGCTCGGAGCGTCAGCGGGTTGGATAGCAGGGATCTTAGTTACCTGTTGCTAGGTGCTACCGGTTTACTGCTGCTTGTCCTCGTCAGAGATTTTAAATCCCCTCTAAGGCAGCTCCCTCACACACCGCGTCATCAAAACGTCAAACCTCTGACCGCACGAGCCAGCTCACCGGACAGACGTCGATCCACCTCTGACATGAGCTTTGAGCCGCGTCTGTTTTCCTTCCACGATCAGCTGAGCTCATCTGCTGATCAGTTCTGCACCAACATTTGAAACACAACCTTACTTCCTGTGTGTCTGTCTCCTCTGAGCACCGGTACAACTTATGTAATCATAGAATGAACCAGAACACCAGGACTCGGACTGGGGCTCTGAATTCCGTGGATTACGGAACCACTCAGACACACACACACACACAGGCACGTACGCAGGCACACACCACTTTTCCACTCTTAGATAGAAAGAGACTGGAATGTGCACACGATGAGTTCTATGACTTCTACATTTTTTTTTTTCAGTTCAGCGTTGAGTACAAAACGTGAATGAGTCATTTATTCCAATTGGAATCAACCCTTGTTATATTTGACATCAGGGATCCGATCTCTGTTGCTGGATGTGACGTCTGTCTGTGTCTGGATCAGCACATTGTACATTAACCGTCGCTGACGGATCAGCCAGTAAGTCACCGTCTTGGATACAGTTCATGACGTCAGTCTCCAACTGCAACAGCAGCAAGAGGAGTGGAGGAGCACTGAGGGGCTCTACTTCTTTTGTTTGTTCATCATTTATTTTTTAAATCTAAAAATAACACTAATAAATACATATACATTTATTGTATACTATATATTTTATGTTATATATTTTATGCATACCTTAAATATCTAACCTAATTTAATTAATTTCATTTTTAATTAAAATAATTTCCTCATGGGAACAACACAGTATATAACTTTGAAAACCCATTTCATGAAGTCACTTTTAATGTAGTCCACATTTCCAGGTTAATGGCTGCTATCCCCTCGGATGGGAGTGCAGACGCTGTGGTTGCAGCAGCTGGTAGCAGCAGCTCCTTCTGTTAAATCCACAGGAAACGACAAACATCCTGCAATCTGCTGCTGTCTACACACCGAGGCAATCCGAGGTCGGTGTACACGAGCCTGCAGGGCTCCGGAATGAATGTGCTCAAACATATTTACTGTACATTTACATAATCGTAGGACTGTCACACAGACAGAGGAGGCGACAATATCTTCTCCATCGCACACGTCTGCTCTCTGGAACGTCAGAAATGAGACAGACTGACCGATTCCTCACTACATCCACATATTTGATCATCTTCTTTGCTGCTTATATTCAAATACTGGACGTGCTATTTATTATAATAATCCGATTTTTTTTCTTTTTTAGATATGTCAAATAAGAGGTACTTCACACAGTATCGGTGGGGGTCAGCTCACCTCAGGCTCAGACAGCACAGGACACCTTGCTTCCTCTCAGGGCATTGTGGGTATTGTGCCCGCCGATGGACGCTAATGTCTGATACGTTAAAGATAAGTGGATCCTTTGATAACGAGCAGAATTTGTCCATGGATTCCTGGCGTGATGTTCTTATGGATCGACTCTACCCTCTCTTATCTTTTTATCTTTCTGCAGATGTTTGCACTAGAGGACTAATCCAACCCAATTAAAAAGAGAAAAAAGGCAAGTGGAGCGTTAAGGAGACTGAACCCCCCCAGCAGGGTGAGACTCTCCAGCAGTTACCAGGAAACGATAACACGTTCTAATCTGACTCCAGAACAAATTGACCTTCGCTCTGTGTCTGTATAAACGCCGTCCCTGTAATTCATGATGTAGGTCCGGTTCTAAAGACAGACTGAATCAACTGTTACACAATTATCTCTCATCATTTTCTCACGCTATCCACGCAGTTGTAGGTCGGCCCATCGCTCAGGAACCAGTTAACCTGCCCGCTGCTCCACACTCCACGGTTAACCGACAGCTAAATGCATCCTCTCGTTTCCACAGAGCCCTGTGGGGTTATCCAGCCCTCTGGTGTGATGATATTCTTGGCAGGCGAGTGATGAAGTACTGCAGCGCAGCTGCCAACGGCTGTTATGAACTATGAAATATTGTTTCCTACCTGTGAGGTACTCTGGGTCGGGCACAGGGTCCGACAGCTCCTCCTGGCACTGAACCTCTGTTGGCACGGACGCCACCACCATCCCGTCTGGGAGCTGCTGCTCGATGCCACGGGCAAAGTTCTTCTGCCTGGTGGGAAGATGTGATCGCAGATATGTGGGATATTTACCAGTTAATACATGGAAGTACTTTCTGATACTGCTTAAATGCACATAGCTTAATACTTGAATGCCCACAGGAGCTCCACGGCCCAGTGTTGGACCTTCTCTGCTGCCTTAACACCATCAGAACCGCTTACTAAGTTTCATTTTTTTCCATTAATATGCATGAAATTAATCTCAATCCTTCATGTCATATCTTTTCTTGCACTGCTTGTAGCAGCGTGTGTTTAGGTTGGAGTTTTTATCCAATCAAATTTCAGCCGTCATGTGTTACCAGGTAAAACAATTCTGCCTGAGCCCTTCGGAATTATTAGCGCAGGAACCTGTAGCTTCACATAAATGAGGACGTTCTTTCTTTTACCCAGTCAGATTTCACACTGGCCACAGAGCCATCTAGCTGGCAAACAATTCAACGTCTGTCATGTCAAACTACTGCATATTATTGTAGATCACTGTATTTTACAGGATATTACTGCAGATTACTACATATTACAGTAATATATTATAACTATATTAATATTACTATAATATTAATATATTATTATTGTTAGTATAAATTACTGTAATATGCAGTGATTTGTACTAACATTATTACCACAGATCACTGTATATTCCGCAGACTACTGCAAATTACAATTCAATTACAATTGCGGATCACTGCAGACTCTGATCAGAGGTGGTTTATTGATGGACCTTCTGCTGCGGCCTCTGTCTCACCAGCTGAGACAGTGGATATTATTGCATATTACTGGGTATTATTTACCTTTGAGCATGCAAGTACAACATTAAACATACATGAACTGGAGGGTAATCAACCCCTCTGTCATGTGCTTCAGTAGATTCCAGGATGTGAAGAGTTTCACCTTGTTTGAGTGTTTAAAAAAAAAAAAAAAAAAAAAAGGTATTAACACCCACAAATAAGAAATGAAATATGAGCAGCGACAGGAAGCAGCATGAACACTTAAAGGAGCTGATGAATTGCGTTGCTTTGCCTCGTATCTCTCTCCCTTCATGGGGAGGACGCTGCAGGGGTTTTACACTGTAAGAAGTACATTTTGTCTTCTGGTTCGTAAACTGATCAAGTGAGAGTACAGAGAATTACAACAAGCAGAAATGTGCGTCAGCTCCCTGCTGTAACGCACGTTGTGTTGTCATGTTTCAGCAGTGATCTTTGGGACGTCTGTGCTGCTTCTTGTGTCGGATCCGTTGTTGGTAAACACTTCGATGTGACCCACAATGCAAATGAACTCATCTCATTTCAGATTCTTCTGGGAGAGCAAACGGGCACAAACACGCAGGATTGTATTGCGCTTTTTAAATTATGAACAGCAGCGGCTCATAACGCAGCACGACAGGTTCTAATGGTACGTGTACACACACACACACACACACACACACACACACACACCTCATCCAGTATCTGAGGAAACAGGGGACTCGAGGAATGAGCAGTGGAGACAAATGCACATTGTCGTTTTCTGGGGAAGGTCCCAAAATAAAATGCCTAGAAACACCTTAATTAACCATATAAAACGTGTCCGGCAGAAGAAACATGTCTGCAGCAGAAATTAGTGAACATTTAGACTGTTTTCAGAGAAGTAAAAGTGTGTAATTTACTAAAGAGGAGTGCCGACCCCTGTTTGAATATTTCACACCTGAGATTCTTCCCATCGACTCTCCTGCTCCGATCAAAGGAAAGACACAACAGAGATGTGGAGATTCTTTGCGGCTTCTACCGGTGGACGCTGAGCATCCGCCCGCTCCGACTGAAACACACACTCACATTCTCAGTACCAACGACCTCTGTGCATATGTCCATGTGTATGTATTCGCATGATCGTACTGTGTTGTGCTGCTGCTGGAACGGAGGATCAGGAACTTTCCCAAATGATTGATAAGGTTCTGATCCAATCTAATCTAATGGAATCTACTACAGTCCTCATTTTAAATGGGAGTAATAGTACACACACATACACGCACAGACCGGTGATAAACGACTCCCACCTGTCACATGAAACACTTGAAGGACCGTCCACGACTTTCAGTGAAACGTGAATAATAACTCATAAGAAAAACTCCAGTTGTTGTTTTCATCAAGTGAACAGAGTCTCCGACAGATCCAGCTGTGGTTGGATGTGAGCAGCGGGTGAGTGAGAGGAACGTGCGACGCAGGAAGTGAACGCGGCGGTGTGAGCGACAGGAGACTCTCTTCTCTGTGTGTGTGTGTGTTGGACTTCACTCATAATTAAACAATATTAAAGTTGGACAGCTTCTTTTGATCATCACTGAACGATGGACACAGATGTTTCGTGCCACTCCAGCACACTGGGGTTCCAGCTTCTGAAGACGAGCCAGTCGACATCACAGGGACGTTTCCTCCCATCTCTCCTTCACTTTGTCTCGACGGCAAAACCGCCCAACGCACGAGGGGACGACGCTCCGCGCTTACGTTCCTTCGCCTGTGTTCCACGTCGGCACACTGGCACGTCTGACGCACGTCTGGATGGGAGGAGGGCTGCTACGCGGCGGGAGGTCTGGACATCGGTGTGTCTGCTGCACGTCCGGACGGCGGCTGCACATCTACACATCTGCACGAGTGGACGGCTGCTGGAGCCGAACGTCTGTGCGTTTGAAGCTCCGGCGGCTGCGAGGGACCTCATTTGTCTTTAAAAGCCTCCCGGGCCGCTGACATTTTGTGTTAAGTGTGCACTCGAGCAGACGAGGACGGGCGATCGGTTGTAGAGATGAACTCACTCTCTGGTGTTTTGGACTTTTCAACCTTCAGAACATTTTCAGAAGTACCATTACTTTTCAGCCCCCCCAAAAACCCGGCAGGTCAGCGTTTCCTTTGTGGTTCAGCTCATTCCTCATCGTCTGCAGCGCGTTCAGCGTCACACTCACATGAAACAACCAGGAGCAGAAAGATGTGAAGAAAGACGGTCAGACATGGACAGCACCGACGTCACACCCAGGAGGACGTTTTCAGAGCGTCATTCTGACTTTAGTTTGTGTTTGGATGCAGCAGACGGACACCAGAGATCTCACACACACTTTGAACGGACCCTCAAATGTTCATCTGCTCAATCAGCCCCACTCAGATTTTATTTCATTATATCGCTCATGATCACGCTGAACTTTTACCGCATCATCTGCAGAGGGAACACTCAGTCCTCTTCAAACTCATTCACAAGTACTACGAAAGGAGATCAGACACATTCTTGATAATTCAGCCCCTTCTGTCGGAGTGGGTTCAGATCCCCCGTCCCAGATGAGTTTTGACTGATCTTCTGGCGTCCGGAGCTCAGTGGACGTGATAATTAACCATCTTCAAAGGGCTCCCTGAGTCACCTCGAAACACGTGCCGGTCTTGAAAGAACACGTCCTCGAACCCATGTGGTTTACAAGTATTTGCTCACGCTGCTGGAGGACGCTCCCTGATGACGGCACTCACACAAAACACACACACACACTCACTGCCGGTGATTTCACGACTTCCTGAACCTTCTACACACGCTGATCGCCACTGCCTGTACCTGAACGTAGCTTTGAGGATCTGTCCCGAACTGCTCTCTCGGCTGTGGTTGTTGTAGCCGTAGAACAGGTCTCCGAACACGGTCTGGTTCGCAGGGACGTCTGTCGCCTCGCCGCAGTCCACCCCCTCGGTACACGCCTCAGACAACGGCAGGCACGAGCGTCCGTCTGGCCCCCGCTTGTAGTCCTCGATACACCTACAGGGACATTTCAATGTTAATTAAATCCTATCAGTAATTAAATTACCAAAATGACCAAGGTTACCATAGTAATTGCTCTGTATTCTATAATGTTATTTTCTATTCTTGTTTGGAGCAGCTGAAACAAACAAATGAATAAAGTATGTGTGAGTGAGACAGGACTCAACATCCTGGTCACAGGTGATGAAAAGCAACGGAGGCGTTCTCACCCGCAGAACATCTGGATGTTGTAGAGCGTGGGGTCGTCCTCCAGGGGCGCCAGCTGCTGCAGACACAGCTGCTCACATCCGCCGTTGAAGCCGTCCGAGCAGTCGATGCCGATGTGGTGGTCGTAGCACCCGGTCCCGTCTTTCATGGGACTCAAGCCCGGAGGACACTGGGGGGGGGGCATTATTGTTAGAAATAAGAGGTTTTTGCTTCATTAAGCAGAAGAATTAGCTTTCATGCGTAAAGCTTGTACACAGAGTTTAGCACCTCTTGCGTCTCCTGGCAACACAAGTGTACATGTCCAACAGCTCAGTATGACGGTTCCTTGTAGATCATAATAATAATAATAATAATGTCCACTGCTGAGCTGGTTATGGGGGAATATTTGTCATTCATTAACCACAGCCGGGGAGAATACGTGACAGAAGAATAAGACCAGAAGAGAAAAGCTTTTTGACTTTGCTGCTGTGGGAATAAATAAATAAAAGATGATCTTATATTATCTTTAAACGCTGCTGCAGCACATTTACAGACCCTGACCTGCTTTTCCTTTTTCTTGCTCAATATTTCCTTTTTTTTTTTTTTTTTTTAAAGACCTGTCAAGCTGAACTCATTTTCTGTTTTTCTGTCAGCGATTATCTCAAAGGAAACTTTGATGTTAAAGGCGCACCGGCCTTCAGGAAGAGTCCACTCCCCTTTCCTGGAAGTGTTGATTAGATGTCTGGTCAGAGCGTCTGATTTGTCCATTTTCTGGACTCATATTCATTTGGTCCCACTAATTAGCTGTGAATCTCCTCACACATACAGATGTTACAACTACTGCATCAGAGAGTGATGGACCGAAGAGACAAAACCAAATCAACACATAACAAAATGGATGGATTATTTATATTGTGAATGTATTTTAATTTACAGGATCATAATCTAACGAGGGGATGTCTACTTACTTACTGTATTGATTCTCTGGATTTTTTTGTATTTGGTTTGTTTTGTTCTTTAAAATAAAAAGTTCAACACTATATTTGGTCTGCAGACTGTCTACATCTGTCTGATAATCCCTTGTGTAAAAAGATAGAGAATCATCCCGATCAAGTTGAGAAAAGTGACGTCAAAGGTGTGGAACATATATATTTTACCTCGGAGAGAACTTATTTCACACAGCTGCGACATTTCACTTCCTCTTATTCTATATTTCACCGGGTGATATATCTATATGACATTTATCAGGAAAAAAAAAAAAAAAAAAAAAAACAGCCCTCACTTGTAACGTGACATTTGGGAAAGATGAGAACTTTGCAGTGGAATTCAGACGTTAAATCCCTGAAGCTTCATGCAAAGATGGAGACGACGCGTTTGAGAGAGGACGAACGCTTCGGCCCAGAGATCAGAGGGGAATTCATCGTATGGAACCACTTTGAAATGAGTTCAGACTGTGACAGAGACAACGGGGAACAGAACCGGAACCAGGACAGAATCCCAACCAGGAGACCTGCTGAGCTGATCAACTGCAGATTCACATGACGTTGTAGGACCCAGATCGACTGTGACACACGTTTTACATGTTTTATTGAAATCATTAGTACTTACACAGTGATGTTGTTATTACCTCCACCAAGGTCTTGTGCCGGTGTTTGTTTGCCTGATAGTAAAACGAAATGCAGATAGTGGGACAAGGAACAGATGTTTATGTTTAACCCAACAAGTTTCTAATATATCAAAGTTTGATCCAAATCCTGACAAAATTCTGTATACTATGATCCAGAACTGGAAATATTATGTTGCTTGCAGATTTTCAGGCACTGGAAGGGAACGATAAAGACAACAAACAACCAAACTGTGGCTGAGAGTCTGCTGAGTCAGCGTTTTGTGAAGAGATTAAGATCCCCATTTGCTGCAGCTATTGTTGCTGGGGTCCAACTATAGCTCTGTCTTCAACGGTTCTGGAAATATATCCAGAGGAAAACCACCATTGTCAATAACTATTGAACTAAAAATGATATCACTGTATTTCCAAATGGTAAGGGGATGTTTTATCAGTCAAGGAATCTACTGATGTGGATGAAATAAGGTAACAATAATAATAATATGTCAAAATATAGAAAATATTGGGAAGCACAGTATGGGTGGAAATGAGCTGGTTGGTGGAGGTCTGAGCTCTCCGAGTGCTTTTCCACGTCACAATGTCATTAGTTTACTGTTTGTTTCAAGAGTCAGAGCACAACATTTATCTCCTAACAAATAAAAAGGTCTGTACAGGACAGTAAGAACTGTTTATCTGTGGAACCGGGCAGTGAGTGAACAGGCTCTGGAGTTTTAAGCTCTGAGAGGGGAAACAAAAAAAGACATGGAGAAGAAGAAGGAGAAAAACCCTTGAACCACTGCGGCTTTTAATCCTGTTTCCTAATGGAGATAAATTCCTGCGGTGGTTCAGAGGCTTTAGGGAATCAGCAGTGTGCTGCCGCCAACAGGAACAAATCCCTGTGAGGACCTGGATCAGCTGAGCTCTTCACGTCTGATGACGCATGCACACACACACACACACACACACACACACACACACACAGGATCGACGGCTGCAACAGGAAACTGATGCAAGAGTGGGAAAATGATTAATCACTTGCTCGAAGGCTTCGATTCAACTGGGTTTAAAAGGTTCCGATTTCTGTCGGTGAAAAAGACGACGCTTGTGACGGGGTTCCAGATGCGTGGAGGGAGAAAAACAGATCTGTCTAATGAAAGGAGGTGGAAATATGTTGATACTGACAGAGACGTTTATACTGTATTTTGAAAACTGACACTGGCACACACACACACACACACACACACACACACACACACACACACACACAACTCCGTGAATCCAATGACCCGAGGACAGAAAAAAAATCACTTGTGACAATCTAATATTCTCTTCTTCCTCTTCAGGCTTCAGGTGTTCATGCGTCTCCGCCAGCGATCGACTCGCCATCCCACAACGATCCCTCTCCAGATTGCTTTTCGCTGCCGGGGGGAACGGAGCCAAAACAGAGTAGGAGAAGAACTGAGTGATGCTGCTTCTTACTGCTCCGATGAGGCCCAGCAGAGACGCCATGTTTGTCAGAGCAGGACCAGACCGGTTTGTGGCGGCTCTGGATTTCATAGCGACACAATCCAACATCGTGGTACAATTTGGGGCAGTTGCTCTTAAAAACCTAAAATATTTGGATTTCTGAATGTTTTACAGACGCTCATACCGACAGCATGTTCCAAAAACAACAAATGCTGTTTGGAATGAATGGGATAATTATCTGGAAATTACAAGGAAAAAAAAATGTCTGCTGCTTTTCTGAAATAACGAGATACTGCAAAGAGTCTTCATGCGTATGTGGAAGTTTTGTTTTGACAGATTTGGACTTCTGGGTTCAGTAATTCACGAGTGAAACAAATCACACACTCTCTCCTCCTTTCTGTGTGCAGGTGAAACAGTGGCGTACACAGTCTAGTATCACCAACATTCATCATACTACAGCTTCCACCATGACACCACACGGGACAAAGTAAAAGGATGAATAGATTTTTAATAATAAAAGCTATTTATGACACAACACTGGCCTAAATAAAATATATTGACCGTAAGAGAATAAAATGTATGTGGATTAAACCAAACATGCTCTTGTTCAGTGGAACCTGAACAATTATGTCGATCAATCTGTAGTTTAAGTAGATGCAGAATTAACTGACTTTAAATGTGTTTTTCTTATGTGTTGCTTATGTGTGTGTTAAAAAAAAACTCTGTGGGATCAAAATGTATTTCAAATGAAGAATGGTAATGGTAAAAGTATTTCTAAGTGTGTCCTGTAAACTGTTAATGATAAAAAGGTTGTTTCACCGGAACGAGTGAGAACAAACGTACCAATCCGAACCTTTAATAAACCACCCACAGACCCAAAACCACTGAATCGAGCACTAAAACAGTCAAAGGACCAGTTAGATGTTGTTGAGCCGGTGACAGTCGACCAACTACCCCCCCACCCCCACCCCGCTGCACGCAGAGAGGCAGCACAGACACAGACAAGGTGTTAATTGATTAGGTGGAATCACTGAGGCCGAGCGGTTTACCTCCCTGATTAGACAGATGAGAGCCTCATTTATAAACCTGACAGGCACAGGATAATTACTGGAACATGTAGTTCTATGTGCAGCAGCAGCTGCTGACAGAAGAGACTGGGATGTGTCTAATTCTAGGGGAGGATCAATGCTTTGTTCTGTTGGTTTTTTTTATTGCAATGAGAAAGTACTGAGGACATTGTCAAAGAATGTGAGTTAATATGGACAGGTTCGCTAACAGGATGAAAGATTCCACATCTGCCTCCGCACATGTGCATCATGTTTGGGACGGATGTTCAGAGACGCACCAGTTTCATTTCATTGCTGCTACGGTCTGCGTCTAATTACTGGTTCAATTACTGAGGCAGCAGCTGCTGCATATGGGAACCGCTGTCAGACAGAAGACTTCAAATCATCATCATCAGGGCTGGAATCACTCTCTACTCATGACGTACTGCTCCCAACGTATAACATCAGAAAATATACACTACATAATACACCCTGCTTCCCACATTCCAGGAAAAATCGACTGTCTCCTGTGGCCGGCAACCAAACATGATGTCCCATCATTTACATTCACAACATCAGTGGTGCTTCAAGAACGATATTCAACATCCACAAACCGCAAAAGTTGGAAAGTATATTAAAATGCTGGAGCACTGCCTCATCAGGACTTCTCCACATCTTCCTCCAATCAGCTGGTCTCCAGGTATTTTTTGTGACATGTGCAAAGATGCTTTAAAAGGGGAAATCTGACAGCGAGAGTTTAGATGTGTTTGATGGTGAGAACAGTCTTAATACTCTCAGAGGCAACAGGCCATGAAGTAGTGAGACTGGAAGCTCGTGCTACAGTTTTAGTAGAACGTCTTAAGTCTAGTTTCCGTCATAACATTAAAAAGATCGTTTCAGAGACGGAAAGTTGTTGCATCACACTCTGAATATGATCGAAATGTAAAACTAGAAATCTGCAGCTTGTCTTCAGAGATGCAGGAGAGAGCGCGTCTGTGTACTCATATATAGTGGAGCAAGATTTACTGCATGTGCTCCTCTGTGATGATATTTAAAATACTACAGGTCCCCAGTGAGCGAATGAAATGAAACATTTTGTGTCTGAGGGCTTTTTCTCCCCAACAGGCACCAAACGGTGCAGTGCTGCTTAAAGAGCATCTCCCAGGTCCACCTGAAAGACACGTCTCCAGCGTGTGCCAGTGCTTTAATTCCATTTACATCGTTAGAATCATAACATTATGTAGTTTAAATGAGACAGAAGACCATACCTGCTGCAACGTTTGCTGGCTGCTTACTATGACTACTATTACTACATTCAGTGAGTGACTCATTCTTCAGTGAAACACGTTCTGTCCGTTCACCTGCTGTGTATGAACCTCACATTCTGTTTCTGTGGGTGCATACAGATATATATACCGTACCCATAAAAACACACACATGTCAAATAGTTCTCCGTGGTCTCCGGTAGAAGTCACTGTGAGCCCCCGTGGTGGGAAGTACTTACGACACATCCAGTAGAGTCCAGTTTTCTGTCGGATATGCAGCGGAAGTTGCGGCTGCAGCCCCCGTTGTCTTTGGTGCAGTCTCTGACGGGTCCAAACGAGTCCAGGAGAACCTCCAGAGAGTCGAAGGACGAACTGATCATCAGCTCCTCCCTGGAAAAAAACAACGATGCGAGACAGTGAAGACTTGTTTTTAGATAGATCTGGTCCTGCCGAGATCACATTACTTCATTACATTTACATTCAAGTTACTTCATTTACATCATGCCCCTACTGGCCACACCCCTTCCTCCTCACACACTAGCCACGCCCCCTCTGGGCTCATTAAAGTGTAATTAATATTATTGGTAATGATGTGTGCATTCACACTTCGCGTCAGGTGGTTCTTACTTATTTGGGGATTAACAGAGGCCGACGGACAGCGCTGATCAGCATCCACGTCACGTCCAAAGTGTTGGCAGATAAAATGTATGAAATATGTCACCGAAATGCACATTTGTGCACAATGTGTTTGTCTGCAAATCATCAGCAAACATTGTTTGAGATCCTGCAGGGGCTCGTAGTTTCACGGATGCACTGAAACATGCGCGAGAATAGAAATATATGGTTTGGCCTAATGAGTGTACTTTTAAATGGTTCTTCTTTGTAGACGAGTTCACATCAGTTTCTTGAAATTACATGAAGAGAGAGAGACAAAAAAAACCCTGTTAATTAGACAATGTGCGTGGTTTGCGTTTGAGCGAGACTAAATTTACCTGGCATCTGTTCCACGGGGCAAACAACCATCTGCAAATGAGGGCAGGCGCTGACACGCCTGTGCACACTAACTTGTTGACAGGGCGTGTTCCAGCATAAAGTAACAGACAATTCATCCTGCTAATTACATTATCCCACCTCCTCTGTTCAAACTAATCCTCTTCATGCTGACTTTAGGCAACAATATTACGCTGTCAAAATAGCTGCAGGCGCATTAAATCTCCCAGCGCGCGTCCTGCTGCTGACCACTGAAGTCTCTCCAGCCAAAGTCTGTCCTTCCCAAGGTCACTGGGTGACACCAGAATAACACTCCCTCTGCATGTGCAAAGTCTTGTGACCGTCACAAGAGGATGTAAAGATGGACCTATGAACTATATTAAACTATATAAAACTACTATAAACTATGCCATGATTGTTGTAGTTAGTGCGGTAACAAGATACACGACGCCTGCGGAGACTACTATCCATGTTTGTGTTGATTCATCCACTTGTGTCGGCCTAAATGTATGAATAAATAAATCAGTAACATCAAAAGAGATTTTAGTCATTTTATTCGCCATGTGTTATCTTTTTTCAGTTAAAAAACAAGGTGATATTTTCCTGCCAGCGTGGATCATTAATTTATTCACAATAAGAGTGACACTGGAAGCACAGGGACCTCATGAATAGAGATAGAACTGATAGAACTGACAACTTTAGTAGTCAGCAGTGTTCAACCATCCACACAGTGGATTTCTTTAAATATAATTTTTTCATGGTGGTGAATTTTTTTCATGTTTTAAACGTTGGTCATATTTGCTTCTTTAAAACTGTTGGTTTTGGATTTGGATTTTTTTTTTTTTTTTTAGATTTTTTCTTAAATTTCACTTTAATCTTCAGTCATTGAACAGAAACCAGTCGATGAAGTCAACAGATACACAAGAAATGAAACGTAGCAAACACTACTTTTTTGGGATGTGAAGGTTAAAACTCTGGAGTTCTGGACAACTGTATGAAGCTTTGTCACTCAGAGGTTCTATTGTACTGGAGCACTGGAGTGTGTGTGTGTGTGTGTGTGTGTGTGTGTGTGTGTGTGTGTGTGTGTGTGTGTGTGTGTGTGTGTGTGTGAACTCACCGTACGTCCACTGCGTCCTCCATGACAGTCATGTCCGTCTTACACTTGGCTGAGGGGTTGATGGCGAGCTCGGCAGGAGGGATGACGAAA
>CAAKHB010004958.1:0-12495 GCA_901007665.1 Aeoliscus strigatus
ATAACCACGGCCTTGTAGATGAAGGCCTTCATCAGACACTGACAACATCCTTCCCTGCTCTATTCACAGGGAAATACACACATTTTCTCCATTTTTCCGGGGCAATCAGGGCATTTCTGCTTTCTGATCTGTCAGAAGCTAAAAGACAAACAGATCACTAAAATACACCTGAGTGTTTTCCAACGTAATGTTACTCTAACGTTACTCTATGATACCAGCAGCAGTGAATGTGACCCCCGCCATTTGGAGGACGAACTAACTAATATAATATAATATAATATAATATAATATAATATAATATAATATAATATAATATAATATAATATAATATAATATCATATAATATCATATAATATCATATAATATCATATAATATAATATAATATAATATAATATAATATAATATAATATAATATAATATAATATATACTCTGGCTTCCCTTCACCTCCAAAAGCATGCTGAGGTCAATTGGTCCGTAGTGTGAATGGTTGTCTGTATTTCATGTTGCCCTGGGATGAGCTGGCTGACTCGCCCAGGGTGTACACTGCCGCTCACCCATTCACTGGGATCGGCTCTAGCACAACCGTGACCCGTTACTGGAATAAGAGGAAGAAGATCAGTGAATGAATATAACATGCTGCTGCTCTGATCTGAGCATTCAGTTGACTTTAAAGCGGCAGATGTAAAACACAGCACAGGTAGACGAGGGAAGGGATTGTGGTCTTTATACCTGACGCGACTGTCTAATGTGAGTATGTTAACAAACCGTGTGGGATTCATAATCCTCTTAATAAGGTGTAAATAAATGTGTGTTTTCTATCTGTTTGGTGGAACTGAAGCGTTTTTGGCAGTGATGTAATAAAGAGGTTTTAAGACACTCATTTGTCATATCACTCAAAATCAGCTGCCTGCTCATACGTCTTTTTTATGCTTTGCAACCCAAAGTTTCTCACAACTTGTATTTCGGAGGAGCTGGTAAAACATCTGGGGTTCCAGAACAAAGTGTTCACCAGCAAAAACAGGGCGACATCACTCAGTCAGAGTCGTTGCCGAGCTATGCCGAGCTGATCGACAGCACGACTATCTGGAGGGAAGACGGCAGCTGTCGCTCGCACTCCTCCTCTCTGCTCTGTGCACTGTGCTGTCAAACAAGTGGCTCTCTGTTGGATTCTCTCCAGAGTCAGAAAATAATGAGGTGTCCATGAGGCAACAAGGAAGAGCTGAGGGCATTTTATGTAAAATCCATGGATCCCTGTGTGAGTGACCTCACGACTGATGTCTGCTCCATCACAGCTGGTTTTCTCTAATTACCCATTTCTAACGTTGGAGGGGTTGGTGGGAGCCAGCGAATCAGTTGGCAAACGTGTTCTTGGTGACGCCGGCTGTATGTTTCTGTTTGTTCATATGACAACGTGACCACATCAGCATTAGCCAACCCCGATGACAACAGAGGACTTGTCCTCCCCAGGAACTCGCCCTATCCAGCATGTCTTTCGGTAAGCTACAACATACCCCACGACTCATACGGTCACGCGCTTTGACTGAGTCACGTCTGTAGCTGAGATGAACTTCCTCTGGATGTTGACTGGTCGCGCAGGATGAACACAACAAGGGAGTTTTACTGAGCTGAAATCAACCATATGGAACTTTGAAGCTGTTTGATTTCATTTCGGTCAGTTGATGTGAAAATAGAAATGCAAAATCAACAATGTTCCTTCATTACTGGATTAACCAGATTAACTCGATTAACCACCCAGACTGCTGAGAGTTCCACCCAATTTTTAAAATATTTGTCTTTACACCACATATTAATAACTCTAACCTCATTTGGAAATGCAGTGATATAATTTTTGTTCAACAGTCCTTGACAAACTTCATTATTTTGCTAATGGTGTTTTTCTTCTGAATACAGCTCCAGAACTAATGAAGATACAACACTTAGCTGGTTTATGTGTGTTAATAAAACATACACTTCATCATTTCCTTTGCAAATATGTTTTTAACCTTCTTGACAGGTTTTTCGACCTGTTCCTTTCTGTGTGTTGACCTTCATCTTACCTCCGACAGTCAATGATGGATGTTTGCATACAGGGGAGGTTTCTGGCCTTTGTGTGACCCCCTCATTTCTTTCTTTAGGATCGGTGGTGTTCGTTCTTCTGGTTGTGAAGCAGAACTGATGCTGCTGACAGTCCTTGTCTTTGAATCCACCTCCACGCAGCAGACAGATATTTCCATGGGAAGGAACAGTGTTTTTTCAGAAATGGGGGTGTAGAAATGTGTTTTTACTGGGTTTTCATGACTGACAGGTTTCTTTTTTTTCTCTGACACAGTTTGTTGTTTGTTGAAGCCGTTCAGGTAGAAATTAGAAGCGCTTACAAGCACAGCAGAATGACACTGCAATAAGGCCAGAATCGATAGTTTGATTACATTTTGATCAGTCGTGCACTCTAATGAACAATCACAACCTGTTGTGTGTGCGTGGGCATGTATGTGTGCATATATTTTGCATAGAAGTGGAACCATTTACCGTGCAGCCAGCTCTGCTTTCTGTCTTTCCTCCCTCGCCATGAGACACTTAATTTATACAGTGTGTGTGTGTGTGTGTGTGTCAGGACTCGATTCAGATGTGACTGTGCCACCTAAATCATGTAGGCGCTGCGGCAGAGTGTCAGATATTGATGCCATGGCAACAACACAAAGCTGTGTGGTTCCATGGAGATGATCAGAGTTTCAAAGTGAGAAGACAAACTGTTCGCAAACACCTGAGAGGCTGCTGCTCTCATCTGATCTGACGGGATCTGATGTGTGACCTGTGTACACTAACAATCCCATATCAAAGAAGAGTCACAAGTAAGACGTTTCAAATAAATGCATTTATCTCTCCACCCTGTCTTTTCCAATGTAGCTATGTCGGAAATCTGGGACAACCTGCTGATCGTTGAGCGATCGCCGATGAATCCTTTAGTCTTTTCCTCACATTTACCTCTTTAAGTAAAATTAATGACCTCTTGCTGTGAAAGCTTTGTGTACGGAGAAGCTGGAAAAGTTTAATTTATTACTGACATGAGGGTGGAGCAACATTTTTGCTCTTTGAAGGAGGAATACAGATTTAAATTGTGGTCGACAGACTCTTTTATATTTCATATACATATAAATTACTGCTGCAGATCAACAGCAGCAAACCATGGTAACGAAAAGACAAGCTAAGACCATGTCCACACAGAGATAGAAGCAGAATAAAATAGGTTTTACGTAAACACGGAATTGTAAAGATCACAGAGAAAAATAAGAATTGAGCTAGAAAGAGAAAGAGACCTTTGTGTGGATGGATGCAAAGACACATCTTGCTCAGCAGCCTCTGCAGCACCGATGCGATACCGTCGTCCGCCATTGTTGCTGTTGGTGTGTTGGTGCGAACGCACTTTAAATGAGAGGTGGGGCTATGGAAAGTGTGTATAAGTTATAGACATGCAAAAGTAATGGTGGAGTCCTCAGATTTGTTCACCCTGGCACCTAGTTTCAAAAATGATAGGATTTGGGCTCCAAAAGGCTGATTCCAGGTGGAAAAAACAGCCGTACGATTAAAACAAGAAAAAAAGCAGATTCAACTAAAGTCATCACCGCGTGGACATCAGACTTCTTCACATATTGTGAGATAAAACAATGCCTGAGAGGTTTGTTGAAACTTTTTGCTGTTACAAACTTGTGCTGTGTCTCAAATCACATACTTCCATCTGTACACTTCTTTGTAGTACACTAAATACTACGCGACATATGCGAATTTCGACACGTATCTCAAATGCCGTCGTGCACTTACTTTAAATGGCGTGAAAATGAAATTTACTGCCGATATGCTAGCTGACTCATTTTGTGAATATTTAAAACACATCAAACCACAATCTCGTAAAGTGAAGATGATTTATCACATGCACGCACCAAACGTGTGCCACAATGTCAACGCCTGAAAACCTGCCACGTGGTTTACTAGCAAGATAATGTTAGCATTCCATCGGCAGGTGACAGCCGTTGGGGGCGCTGTTGTCCAACAAAAAGTAAAGGGACATCATTTCCACTACGTCACTGAAATGAGTGTCGAGGGTGGAAAGTGCGCATCGATCCACACGTACCTTTTTGGCTGTTTGAGTGTGCAAATTCAGTGCTCGTAGTACACTACTTTTTCGCAATCTCATTCAGTGTGAACGCACTTGTGTACTCAAAATACTCGGTTTATGTATGAAAGTACACGATTTGAGACACAGCGTTGGTCTGTTGTGACTACTCTGTGCGCCGTGATCGTCCCTTGGGCCGGGTTGATCCCACCTTAGTCGGGTCGTAACACCCTACCTGGTTTGAATAAGGAGCCAGGAAACTGTAAATGAGTTCCTGAGAGTTGAGAACAGCCATGTTTGGCTCATCACGCTAATCGTATTTTCTCTTTTGCCGGAAGCTGGTGAGTCATTCCCATAGTTACAGCAACTTTGCTGTGAAGCACAACTTCGGAACGTTCCGGAACCAATCAACGTTTTCTCCTTCTCCTAGTTCCTTCTTCACATCAGGTAGAGGACCTGCATGCAAACACTTACGGTACTCCAAAGTATGCTAGCGTAAATGTAATACTGGGGGTACGGTCAGTGTTAAAGGGTTAAAAACATGTCAACATGAAGCAGTGATGGGAAATCTGTGAAAATGGTTAATGATCTGGACAAATAACCGTGTTTCTGCTGACGTCAATCACCCAAATTCCTCTCTATGTTTGGAACAGGACTGTTTGTCAGCCTCTCGTTCCCAGATTAAATGTGTTCCAGCAGTGTAATGAGCCATTCACATGAGCAGCGATGGGCTCAATCTCTGCTGGAAGTTGTATTAAATGTTCAGAGGTTCTTGTTTCATCCAGTGCCGCTCTGTGTGTCAGAGTGTTTCTGGGACACGTGAACTGATGGTTAAGTCATGTCCCAAAAGACTAAAGGGGGCAAGAGATGTGCTGAAGCTTTTGTGTCCTATTGTGACTTTGAAGAAAGATAAAGATAACATTTCACGCCTCTGTTTTTGTGGTTTTTTTCCTGTTTTTCAGAGCATTCACATGAACACAGTCACCTGCTTTAAGGGAACCACTTCTAAATAATTATAATAATTATTTTACCCTCTCCAAACACTTCAGCTGTATACAGACCCTGGGAGCTGGCCTGATTACGCTGTTTTGTTGTTTACGAACAACATTTTGCCCGGCAGTCTCTGCAGCCGCTCACTTTTTTCCGTCTCAGGAGTCTGCAGCCGGATGATACTCCTTCTTCCTCCCCTGAAGTCGAAGCCGCCACTATTCTCCAGCAGAGCTCAGTGTGGGCAAAGGAAAATGTATCAAAGCACTGCAGTTTCATGTACTGCTCAGTAAGACAAACAAAAATATATTCACGCCGGCGCTTCTGGGATTTAGCTACAGCACATTATCAATAGCATATTATCAAGAACAAATCCCTCCTACAATCCTAAACATCGGCCAT
The DNA here is from genome assembly GCA_901007665.1 of Aeoliscus strigatus. Classification (NCBI taxonomy): domain Eukaryota; kingdom Metazoa; phylum Chordata; class Actinopteri; order Syngnathiformes; family Centriscidae; genus Aeoliscus; species Aeoliscus strigatus. Next base: position 5,500 of record CAAKHB010004958.1, read on the forward strand.
CTTGTTTGAACACTGATGACGAGCGTTGTATTTTACAGTTTACCAGATGATTCAAAGACAAATTCAAGACAAGGACATACTAGATCAACCTCAGAGCTAAACTGAGTTCAGTTCAGAAAAGTGAACTAGAGAGCAAATGAAGATTCAGTATGAGAATCAGTGTCTGTCTCTGAAAACACAGCAATAACTAACATATGACTGACATATGAGATAAGTTTTATTTAAATCCGCCCTTCCCGACCTCTAAAATGTTATTTCAAATGGACTCATCTGTTTCATATGAGCGTGACGTCTCTTCTCATTGGTCACCACCGGTCTTTCTCACACGACACCCTCCTCCTACACGCCTCCCTTACGTTTGTGTGGATGCCCTCTCAGATCAATAAGCCAGGAGTGGAGGTGGATTATAAAACATGGAATAGGCTTGTTGTAAGCGCTTATCATCCATTACAACATCATCACAAACATTGTTGCAAACACAATAATGACATGCTCCATCGAAGGCTGGATGGAGTGGTTTCATTCAACTGTGTGCTTACAAATATGTCCGACAGTCGGAGGGTCCAGTTTTAAAAGGGCACGATGCTCCCTGTACAACCTGAGCACAATGTATAGAATATATCGTAGTTTGTCCAATTAAACCTTTGTCCATGGTGTTCCACAAGGGTCTGTGCTTAGACCAATACTGTTCACCCCGTATATACTGTACTTCCACACGGTAACATTATTTAGAAAATACTTTTATCGTAAATGATGATATTCAACGCTACCTGAAGCCTACTGAAATGAGTCAGCTAACTACGCATGTCAAGAGGACAACAAAAATGGATGGCTTATAATTATTTATTACTAACACCAACCAAACTGAAATAATAAATACTCAAGGTATTTGTATGAACAAATTCTAATTTCGGTTTTGATCAGTATCGGATATCATCATGTGTTCACTGATTAGTGGTTCAAAGTGTTTTTTCTCACGACACTGATGATGACAATATCCATCTCATGTAAACTAGCTGTAAACAGGGAAAGAAAAGTCTTACTAAGTACCCAGTGACCTTTGGTGACCTTTGGTGAACATGCTGCTGAGTGTGGGTGATGATGCCGCTCCGATCAATAACGCCCACCGGTCCCATATCCAGCCTGAGGAGCCAAACGCAGAGTGAGGCAGAGAGAAATCCTATGTGCAGCCTGCAGCAACAAGGATGTGTGTGTGTACGTGCGTGTGTGTTTGTGTGTGTGTGTGAGTGTGAGTGTGTGTGTGTGTGTGGGCGGTGGGGTGTATCCAGACTGAACAGCATTCAGCTTCCACTTTACAGAGGCTCATTCACACAAACTTCACCTCCAGGCTGTGACTCATGATAAGAGACTGCAACGGTCTGAAGTCCCTCTAGCGCTCTCTACAGGCAGCCTTCCTCACGACAGCCTCATTGTGAACGAGTAGAACCAATTTCTGAACCTCAGTATTTAGTATTTAGCAAAGGAGAGTGATGTGCAGAGACAAACCCTCGGTAATATCAATGATAGATGATACAGGAGTCTATTTCTGCTCCATTACTACTCACATTAAATAAACATATTTACGCCTCTGGCTCCACTCTGCTGCAGGCTCTTACTCATCTTACGCCTGTCACAAGCTTTGGTGGATTCAAGTTTCCACTTCTTAATCAAAGATTTGTTTGGAATACAGATAAGGTCAAGTACATGTGAATCACATCTCAAACTGTACCGCAGGGATGGAGAAGGTGATGCTCAGGGACTCCAGTTTTCATTGAGCTACATTACTGTCCACTTTCCTGTGCCTGAAGAAAATGATATACGTTCTTTTCTGTCTGTAATTTATGCAGTTCAGGCTGTGCTCACTGTCTTATCTGTCATCTCCAGGGTACTTTGAGTTTTACGAACCAGTATGAAGATCTTTACCTTTTCAGGACAGATGACGAACGCAGTACTGAACATCTGAAAGGTTCCTTGTCGCAGAGTGGACTCAAGTTCTTATCACTGATTTACTTTAAACAAAGAGTTCCCTCCAGTGGATTTAAGTACAGCTGGAACGCACTCACCGAGTGTCAGAGAACCAGTGTAAACACATGGTGTTGTTACTGTCCTGCTACTGAGCTGCTTAGAGCTCCTACAATTTTCTTTCATCATCATAAAAGAAAACTCCATTTGCACTTTTGTATATTTGGAGGACAACCTTAAGCGAAGTGCCGAAGCTCTGAGCCACTTCATCACACGTACTGAAATATGATGAACGTGTTGACATGTCGAACAGCCGACATCCTTCGACCTCCATGAAACCCTGCAGGCCTGAGCAGCATCTTCTCACACATCATACCGACGTTGGTATCTGCAGCGATGGATGATGACGTCTCGTCTTCCTCTTCCTGCTCAGGTTGTGTTCGTCCAGTACAGCTCAGTGGTGCTGTGTAACTCCTCTGTAGAGGTGTGGGAGCACCTGGGGGTTTTAGCCTTGCTGGTGTTTACACAACGCACGTCACACCAGCGCATCATCCTGAACATACGTCAGATACGTTTTTTGGGGGCAACAAGTAGCGGCCAGGCGGCTGGAGTCTTGATGTGTTTCCATGTTGTCCTGGTGCCTGTGTGTGTGTCCTGTGTGTACTCAGCCTTCCTCCAACACACCAAACAAATGGAAGGAGGTCAGGTAAAGACTCTGAACTAGGTATGTTTCCTGTTTCTACACATCAGCTCCCTGTATAAGTGTCATCTTATATAAGTGTCATATTAGCTGGGATCACCCAGCTCCCTGAGACATGAAACAACCTCCTCCAAGTTCCAGTAAAAACAGAAACTGTTTATCTTGGCGACTATCTACAGTATCTGTCGATCTGTTCTATAAACACAAAACTCATCTCAGTCTTTTTTTGCGTTACTACGCACACACACCCCGACAACCCCCCTGAAATGCTGTTTTCTTTCCAGAATTCTTCCAGTGTTATTTGTTTTTTCAGCACTCACAGATACAATAAGTCAGGGGTCAACAATCGGCAGACCTCCAGTCCAAGTGAAGATCTTCCGTACCGTGTATGTACGTTTCAGGTGGCTTTTGAACAGATGCTCATGGTGGGCACAGTCAGTGGCTTGTTGACCAATGCCAGTAATGGAATCCACGCCACTGCTGCACGCTAACAGGGGATGTTTGTCCATTTACAAACAGATGTCGTTAACGTCTGTCAGCATCACTCACCACTGAAACCGGACGCTGGGTTCAGGTGTTTCTGTCTCTGTGTTTTTACTTCAAGCAATAGTAAGTGAATGTAAGGGAATCTTGTTACCGCAGTAACTACAACAAGATATAAGGTATAATTTTCCGCTCACAACATTCAAAGAAAGGGGAAAGTATTGATTTCATTTTGCCAGTATGTCGCATGTATTAATGATAATTCCTGGGACACGAGTGGAGCTGGAGACGGCTGTTGGCACAGTGAAGGTCAGTCTAATCTAATCAGTCAGGACATTGCTGCACGCATGAAAAAACAGAAATCAGGTTACACAAGAAGCGCGCTCACGTCATGTAACCTTATAAAACCTTGTTTACCTGCATTTTCCTAAAACTAATTTTGGAACCAGTTTAGTGACTTTCACTCCATTAGTGTCACATGTGGCTGCTTGTTGAATGTATCAGGGGGGATATCAAACCTCTGAGGGGTGTGATTCCAGCAAATGAACAATAACAAAAATAACATGAGGGAGCATAGAAAGAACAGGTGACGCATAGATACTAAACACTACCGGTAGTAGTACTACAGCGGTTCACTTGTTCATCCACCACTGACTGCGGGTGTGTTTTATATTGTACTTTGTGATCTGTGCACGCACCAGTTCAACCATCCCCCCACCCTGACAGTCCAATCCCACTGGAGGTCTGTGGAGCCGAAGCTAAAGACTCTACCCCCACGGCTGCCCGGCCATTGACTTTCTGTCAGAGAGGGAGGAGAGGCCGGGTGAAAGAGAGATGATGGAATGATGCAGGAAGAAGAGGAAGATGAAGAGCAGGAGCCAGGAAGTAGAGCGTGATGAAAGACTGGAGCTAACAGGAGAGGCACAATGGGAATCTGAACCAGATTCTCAGTTCTGGATTCTGTTCAGTCTGAACTGAAAGAGTCTGATCAAGAACAAGAAGCAGCGTGAAGACCTGAATCAGAAGTCTGTAGGTGGACAAACGTGGAATCTGATAATAAAGTGTCTCTTCTCTTCTTTCACGGCTGCACAGGTGTGGACCTTCTGGATCTGTTTGAATCTTCCTTGATTTCCGGCTCGCGCCTGAAGCACCTTTTCTCACCTCTTCTCTCAGGTCTCACACGTGTTTGAAATTAAACACACAGAGCAGCGTCAATCTGTTACTTTTAAATTGGTGTCACAAGTAAAAGCTCACTTACTCTCTGTTTGAATCCAGTCCTTTCCCATTTATTCAAAGTTGATCCATTTTTCAAATTCATAAAAAGAAATACAGTATATACATATATATTTGTCCCCAAGGGGCAATCAATCAATCAGAACTCATAATATGTTACTGGCCAAGAAATGAATCAGTTGGTGCTTCCACTCACCTGACACCCTCCCAACCAGTTCAATCCTACGTCACAGTGGTTGTCACGGTGTTGGTGGTTGGCACAGTACGACACTCTGTCCTCTGTCCGAGCACGAATAACTTCCATTTTAACCTCTGGAAGAGCCGCATGAGGGAGATGGCCAGGACAGGACGGACGGACAGGAAATCAATATGTCACATGTATACATTACTACTTCAACTTACATATATAAATATATATACTGTATATTCAGCTAACCTATAGTAGACAACTGATGCTACAGATGAATGGATGAGCGTGCAGCTCGAGGAGTGAATGAATGCACAGAGGCATGAAAGATAGATGACTGGATGAGAGACACAGAGCTCACATTGTGATAATGAATATTGCATCACGTTTGGTGCCTTCTAATACAATCTGTGTCAGACAAATTATTCCCAAACTGTGTATCTGATTTTCCATGTGAGCTGAGAAAACATCAGAACGCAGCTTGTGAGTGAGTGAAGTCAGACTTGAGCTTTAAGCCGGTTTTTGTCACATCTGCAAGGAGCTACTCACTGTGAGAGGATGAAGGGGGAATGTAAATTTGTGATGCTAATGGAATTGGAAAAAAAAAAAAAAAAAAAAGCAGAGGAAGAAGGTGAAGCAGCAGAACGTGGGGTACAACTCCCCTCTGATGTAGCCCAACCATCATATCTGAGCTTTCATGTTTCTCTCTGGATGAAGGAAAGAGACTAAGGAGAGATCAAGGGGGCTGAGGGAGAGAAGGGGGCGGAGGAGGGAGAGAAGGGTGAAAAGCAGTAAAACAGCATAAGGAAAGAAAGAAGTAGGGTACACTTACTCGCTTCTACTGCATGCCATCATTTCTGGCTGCAGATATATGAGAATTTACATATTTTATGCGAAACCAACCTGAATTATGAAGTTGTATCGTTGAGGAGAATCTGTTTGCCACTAATGAAAAAAAACTTTCAGGAGATTTGAGGCGAAGTTCAACTGTACATCTCTATTCTAAAGCTCTTAAACGGATTAAAAGAAGTTTCTTAATTCAACTAATCCAGCTGCAGAGAGAAACGCTCCTCTCATCGCTGCTACTCACTTTGGAAACTGATGCGTCCGTTAAAGTATGTTCACCGTTTGCTGTCTGACTATCACAGAATCACAGATCAGATCAATCACTGTCAGTTCTTCACTCAGCAACAATGGACTAGTGCCGATACAAAGGGTGCACTGCTGTTACCTTCATTCAGCCCCTAACCCTTTAATCCATTTAACCCTATGGGTAGATTGAGTTTTGGAATAGATTAGGTTAGATTAGGTTACTGTTAAAGTGAGTTTGCTTTAAACTGCTCCTGAGGCCTTGGTTTGGGTTTGGTGCGCATTTTTATTCCTCCTTGCTGTTTGGGATGAGTACCAAAACCAAAACACAAAAATAAATGATTGATAAACTATCATAATAATAGTAAGAATACATAGAATTTGCACAGCACTTCAAAGAAACTCTTCAATGTCCACATGTGTGTACGCAGGGCCTTAGGAGGTTCATTTACTTTGGTTTAGTGTGTGTTAGTATAACGTGTAGCTACACATGACAGAAATGGTTAGTTATGGTTAAGTTAGACTAGGTTAAGGTCAGGCTAGGTTTAGCTAGGATCGGTTCAGGACCATTTTCTATCAATCCGGCTACATTCACCCATACAGATCCTGTGCTGAGCCCTTAGTCAACCAGTCTAGTTACCATTGTCATTTGGGATGTTCATGGAAACTGCTGACAAACCTGACTGGACCCCCAGTGGCCATCGCTGATGACTGACTGTGTTACACTAGGAATACTGACGTTTCCAAGCATGTTAACCATGGCTGACGAAACCAGACACTATCTTTCAAGTTCTCCACTCCTTAGATGTGTGCTCGTTAAAATCTCAGATTTATAATTTATTAAACTTGGAGATAATTTTGCACCAAAAGCACAAGTGCTTAATTTCCAAGAGGTGCAGCATCAAGAAGCATGATGTACAGCTGAGTGAGAGGCGAGCCTCCACAGGGGGACTCCAAACAGTTGAAGAGGAGGGGGGAGAGAGGGGTGCAATGACTTTACATTCGTTTGCATCACACAGGATCTCCTAAATGTAAATATTTTGTCAAAGTCTGTGTTGTGTTATTTATGACCGACACTCTCAGTTCTGGGCTTCACCATTTATTGCCTGTGTGATACCAAGAAGACGCACCAATGAGTCACACCCGAGCACAGCATCATTAGATAAAATAGCAAATGTTAGCTCAGGGCCCGCGCTAGCGCTTAGCGCATGGGCTACGAACAGCGAACACTCAAAACTTTGTGCAACATATGCAACGTAATTAATCTTTCGGAACATTCGATGATAGCTGTGTTGTTTGTCTTATTTGTATTATTGAAATGGACATAATGCTGTGCTTCGTG
>CAAKHB010004958.1:12515-25513 GCA_901007665.1 Aeoliscus strigatus
CAATCCTCACGTACTGGCGCTGTGGTGACGTCACAGCCCAGATTTATAAACTGAGGAGAGCCATGGGAGCCAATCAGCGTCCAGGACACAGGTACACACAATGATTGGCTCTATTGCGACAAGTGGAATCCACAGCTCAACTCTGTTACATTGGCAGGAAAGATTTTGGTTCAGATGATGACCAGGTCTCTTCTATCAAACATTCACAGTCAAAATGACCTTAACTAGGGCACCTATACCCCCCCCCTTACACTTGTGTAGGGCCACACTGATGGTGCTCGCTCACAAAACAACCTGCCAATGCCCCTGGTGACTTTTTGATCTAATTTTCTCTCACTGGGCGGGCAACAATCAGGTTGACTGACGGGAAAACAAAGCCACTGGGAATACGCTGTGTGAGGGGAGATTCATTAGCACCCTCAAAGGGATACAGTCATTTATAATTAAATGCTGAGGCTGTTCAATAATAGATGACCAGCAATGAATTTTTTCCAGACATGGAGCTTGAGACTAAAAAGAGAGGAGCAGAGGAACGCGCACAGGAAGACTCAGACACAGGAAGAGGAGGTATGAAGCTCCGTGAAGCTGCAATATGGCTGAAAGTTATTCCACATTAAAACGACTTCACCTCACAGGCCACGATGTCTGGGCCTCTCACCTCAGGGACAAAATGTGAATGGTATCTGTGACGGGTTAGGAAAAAAAACAGTAGGATGAAGTATATTAAAGGCAGGAAAGGAGGGGGCAACAGGTCAAGATTTTTGGGGGCAAAGGCTACGAGCAAAGATTGGTCAGAGGACAAACAGTTTTCGCATTAAACAGCAGGAACTCAGTTGCTGTAAGAGATCAGATTGGTTTCATCGCAAATGTTTGTTTCACAGGACATTTAAGTTCTGAGCTCCTTCTTCACACCACCAGATAGCGCAAATAGTCATGTAATTTCAGTACTCCACAGTACGCTAGCATGAATGTATTGGCAGCGATACGGTCAGCGTTAATGGGTTAAATGGACTGGACACGCTGCCTTCTCATGTCATGTCAGCTGACATGTGGGCTGAATTCACTGCTCCACTTCACTCCAAACATCAGAGCCGGCAGACGTAGATTCAGCAGCATTGTTTTGAACTACTGGAGCTGCCACCACATCTCGAACCGTAAAGCAGCAGCTGGATTATACGTAATCCTGTGCAAAGGCAGACGCTCAAGGCTACGCACACCTCTGACAAAGCTCATGAAACGATTTCTGTTCTTTTGCCCTAAAATGATGTTTTGTGTAGCACATGGTCCGCCCCTCTCAACCATTTTCACCAAAGTTGACTCAGTCACTTTGAATGATCCTCCATGTCTCCCTATTACGACAAACTCAGTCCTGAGATGGCGGTTTCTCCTGTCAGTGCCTAAACGTGTTTGGAAATAAGACCCTGGGCCGACGACTGCTGAAGTAATGAAGTCATTACCTTCACTTTGACCACAGAGAGACAAACGAGCCGAGCGTCGGCTTTACAACCGCCGGGGGACGAGTCGGAGGAAACAGATGCAAGGTCACCTCCTAAAGTGGTCACGCTTCGGTAACCAAGATGACATCGCCACTGTCAGAAACCACCGAGGAGCAATAATCCTGGAAAAAACATTCAGTGGTGAACAGGTTGACTGAAAGACGGGGACGATGATCTCACAAAACATCAGACATCAGACAGGAGCGTGTGGTGTCGCCAAGCTCACTGACCAACACCAGCAGGGACGTGACTGACTGGCAGCCATAATTCTTCACACACGTACCTTTCATTCGTCCCTCCCCCTCATGTCACCTCCTCGTCGTTTCATTCCTCCGTCTCATCACCCGCGTTCCTCCTTTTCCCCCTTCACACAGGTGGAACGCTCCAGCTGAAGCGGACCGATGACAGGAAGAGGAAAGGAGACTGAGGAACGATTTAGATCACTAAACAGGTTTCAAGTGGACATGTACAGCAACTAACATAGTAACAACAATAAAACTATTAGACAGCTTTGTCACATCTTTTATTCATAATTTGATTGTTACTAAACTAATGATAAAATATTAAAGGGATATGGAACATATTAAACCGTATTAGAAACCACAGATGATCCTGAATATTTTAGAATCGTAAATGATTTGAACAAGGCAGTCAATGGGTTTAATGACTTTTTTGTACATGTAGAACCACTGAACAAAATAAGTGACACTCAAAGGAGGGGGGGGGGCTGTAGAAAGTCAAAATAATCCAAGCTCTGTATATTTGAAACCAGTAGAAACAAATTAAAATCACAGATAGAGGTGACAAATTGCAAACATCCACTGACTGGGATGGAATGACACTAGACAACAAAGTCCTGGAATTGCAAACCCAGCAACTTATTTACAACTGGTACATTCCCACATAAGTGGGTGAACATTAGGGTTGTAAATAATTTGATGGTGTATATATTTAATTGGGTTGTAAATAATTTGGAGATAGTGTCACGATGGCACAAGAACACAAGAGAACCCAGACAAGAACTTTAACATGATTTTTATTTTGAAAAAAACCTCAGGGCTAGATACAAAAACTACTCAGGATTCAAAAGGTGAACAACAGGCGACCCTCACAAGGAGTTGATAAAGGCTCAAAAAAACAAATCTGTAAAATCTCTAAAAGGGAAACCAAAAAATAACCCACGAGGGGTGTAAGGGTGCTAGGAATCAGAAGGAGAACATAAGACCCTCCAATACTCACACAAGGGAATCACTGAACAGACCACAGAACAACCAACTGGCAACTCAAGAGAAAACTTACCTGGCTTAAATAGGGAGCGAGAGGCGCCAGGTGCAACAAATTAGGTAATCAGGGAGGAGGGAGAAAAAAGGGCAAGGTAAAACAGAAATGAAGGTGAAAACACAAAAGACAGGAAGTACCAAAATAAAACCGGAAATCAAGACGAAACACAACGGAAACTTGACCTTTGTGACAGATAGTTGTTTCTATATTTGTATTTGGTTGTAATTTCCTCCTGCTGCTCCTCAGGCACTGTTCTGTCTGTCTTGTATTCTGGTTTTACATTTTATTTATTTGTTCTGAATAAATAAATTAAAATCTAATCAAATCAAACAACTCTCATGATGAGACAAAGTCATTGGGTTTGTAATCAAGGATCATGATCATGATGTCGTCAGGCAGCAGTGATTTCCTCCGTGACCTCATACTCTGAGACAGTTTGCAGTCATCTTCTTCTTCATCAGGAGCTGTGCACCATCACACTCACCTCAGTTCCTGCACACATTCACACGCATTCAGCAGATTTGTGGCTTCCTCCTCCTCCCGTCAAGTCGACGCCTCAGCCGGTGAGAACAAACCCTGTCAGGTCAGACCTGATATCTGCTGACGCTGCTGCTGCTGGCTGGATCCGTCCTCGGCTCTCCCAGGGTTCCCTCTGTGTGTTTGCACATACCAGACGTGCTCACACACACTGTAAAAAAGACAGTGTGTGTGTGTGTGTGTGTGTGTATGTTCCCACGAAACATGATCACATCTCCTGCAGCCAGAGACACAAACACTTGTCAGTGTGCAGATGTTGTGCCCTGTTTTGTGTTTGGTGACAGTTGTTGTTACTGCTGCTACTCATTCATTGTCAGACCGCTAACATTTTAGTCTGTGAACACAAAATGAAACAGCAGATGCTGGTTGTGTTTTATTTCACACATTATTCTGACGTTTTACGTCGGGAGACATAGATTAGATGTGTTTGTTTCTTTTTTTTTTTGTGAATCTGTTGGATTCCTGCGGGTGTGAGGTGCAGCACTCGCGCGCGCTGACGCCTTCATGTCAGTGTAAAATGTCATTTAGGCACCGAGGGCCGTCACAGTGACCGTCGTTGGTGTTTGATGGGCTGGGATCGGTGTTTAACAGCTGCTGTTAGTTACAAAATAGATATAATTGAACTGTTACATTACCGGACACAAACGTTTACATTTATTAAATTAGATTAATTCATATTCATGATTACATTGTAGGTATATCTGAAATATTTCTATATGGTCAGCTGCTTTTGTCATGATTTTGTATGTGAATGAATTATAATTATTAATTATAATGTTAATATGTTGGAGGGTATTAAAAGGAGTTTGCTAGTAAGTTAAAACACTGCTGAGTCATTGAAGTCATTAAAGTTTGATGAAGTCAGAAGTTTCAACAGGTTTAGGAGGAGTTCAACAAGGGTCATCGTGTGTGTGTGTGTGTGTGTGTCCACTGCGTCGTCCAGCTCTCACAATGTGCTGCAGAGACTTTTTAGCCTGTCACACAAACACACAGACGTTGTCAGAGTGTGTGCAGCCAGCGCTACATGCTGCATGTGTCAGGGCTCATCCTCTGTAATCCACATTGATTCGTGGCGTACAGGGGAAACAGCTCCCAGGAGAAGACAACCGGCAGACTTTGTGTCCGTTATCTGCTTGTGTGTGTGTGTGTCCAGGGAAAACTAGCATGTCTCCCCACAGCCGATCACTCTGTTTCTCATTTCTTTCTCAAAAACACTGCACTCGATGAGGAAACAGTATCACGCATCCTGAACGGCTAGATGTACACTTGGACACAGATTCATCTCCTCTCTTTTGGTCTCATGTATCATGTTGTTGGAGATGCTTCATGCCACGGTGATTCAGTATTTCTTGAGGAACTTCTCGTTGTCGCCACTTCAAAAGTCACTGTACAATGCACAATGAGCGACCACACACTGTCGTTCTCTCAAGCGTCCATCTTTGCTGATTCTCCACCCTCTCACCAAGTTTCATGGAGATCACTGATACCCGTTAGCAGGGACAAACAGCTGGGTGGGAGAAGAGGCAAGGAGGATGCTGTGGGAAGGGGGAGGAGGAGGAGGAGGCAGTAAATCCTGCATTTATCATCTGTCCGTGGACCAGTAAAAGGTGGACCGTGGAGTGAAGAAGAACAGGTCATCAGGGAGGGAAGATGAGTGAGATGGAGATGAAAGGAGGTCAAACTGCTGGAGAAGAAGAGGGGGGAGGAGGCAGCTTTTAATAACATCCCTGTCTTATTGTGTTTTTCACAGCTGTCTCTGCACTGTGTGTGTGTGTGTGTGTGTGTGTGTGTGTGTGTGTGTTCATCTATATTTCATATGTTGGGAGTTTGGTAAAGTCTGGTCTGCTCTCAACAGAACCTTTCATGGGCTGAAGCTATTTCTGGTTGTTCGTGTTCGTCACGATGCAAAAAAACTCGACTTACTCGGTCGGACTTCTCTGAAAGCTCATTTACATCAGCAGTCTCTTGGCGTAGGCGACCCGATGATGTGACAACATATTCTTTATCTGCGTGTTGTATTAACGCACAAAACTCCCTCTGGCATCTTGGGGAGATGTAGCGGGCTTTCGAATAGCTTTGCCGTTTGAGGTTGGTTTATGTTTCAGCATAAAATGCTGATAGACGGCTCCCCTGGTGGAAGGAGAGGCTATAAATCCCCCTTCACACACACACACACACACACACACACACACCCTTTCGCTGTGGATGAGCCAAGCTGCAGATGCTAAAGGTGTTTGGACGTCTGGATCAGATGGTGATGGCCTTGACAGAGTGTCACAGTACCGTCAGTTATTATGCATATTTTAAAACGCATGTGATGAAACATGGGTGAGTCACAGTGACAGGTCAGGCTCCAAGCTGGAGTCATTTGAATGTCGCACACAAATTTGAAATACGTTTAGTTCTGAATCCAGACTTTAGGACTGAAGTATAGTCACCAGTACATAATTTCACCTGTTCTCATCATTATAAATCTTAAAACTGTAAATTTGTAATGGTGCTGCTGTTTTACGTGGGTTTGATGATGATTATAAGGACACTGTAACACCACTGAAAGCTCCTCAGCAGGAAATAAATCCCTGTCGCAAATGTTAAAAATGGATGAGGCTGTGGAGGACGGCGGTTATCTCCATCTCCATAGCTCCATAGCTACACTGGCAGGTGCATACTTTGGCGTACCGTAATTACATGACTATCTGCACGGAAAACGTCAAACGTTACTGTAAGCTGAGAAGTTGCACTCGGTTCCTCTACCTGGTGTGGAGAAGGAGATCGGAGGAGGAAGCATTGATCGGTTCCTGGAAGTTGAGAAGCTGCACTTGATAGCCAAGTTGTTGTCATTACGGTAATGACTTGACAGCAAATGGACTTACCGTAATGTCAGCGACATGGCTGCTCTCTCAGTGAAACCTCTCAGCTTTCAGTAACCGTTTTCCGCACTCCAACGTCTGCTAACGTGAATGTAGCTCTGCAGATATTGTTGGTGGTAAAGGGTTACGGTTGATCCAGTCCAGAAAGATGATGGTTGAGCAGCAGCTGATGTGGAGGCCCAGGGTAGCAACAACACACTCTGAGCAAATTGAGCACAGCCCCTTTCAGGACCCTGTGGCCCCTGTGGACGGAGGTTTAAAGTCCCCGAATGCAGAGCGAAGCTTTGTCCCTGCAGCCGTCACCTATCAGAACAGGATGTTGCAGAATTAACCCTTGTGATTCTTTCTGTGATGCATTCTCTCTTTTTACTGAGTCCATCGGCGCCATGTGTGATCAGATCGCTGACACTTCTTTGCAAAACAAATGTAGCCAAAGGTATTAATAACGCAGACAAACCCGAATCAAAACTAGGGGCTTTGTGAGCTAAAAACAAGCAATGTTTCTTTAAGAAAGAAATCTGCTATGGAAATGTGTCAAGTAAATCCAAGCTTTTCTCTGGTGCTGTCACTTATCTGACAGAAGAAGAAAACAGAAGAGAGGAAAAATAAACGGGTACATATTTGTAGTCATTCGCTGGTGTTTCAGCCTCATAAGGAAGATAAAGTGCGTGTGAAGGAAGAAGAACGGCCATTTTAATCTCCTCAGAGCGTCCATGAGAAACCGCTGTCACCGTCTAAATTATGTATAAGTCATATAAGGTTTTGCTCTTATGGCCATACATATTTGAATAAACGTGATGTTTCTGAGGGGTGGGGGGGGGGCGCGCAGCACTCAACATGCAGTATGTATGTTTATCTCTGCACATACATACACACATTCATGTTTGCAATGTACGACATTTAAACCCCCAGTCCAACAAGGTCACACCAGCATACGAGCAAAACTGAACTCATCTGTACAAATACGGACTGTTTTTCCTTCCCATTTTCAGCAGAATGGATAAAAGTGACGCTGTATTAATCATGAACATTCACGGCAGAAAGAGAACAATCACATCTGATGCAGATTCATCGAGTCTTCAACAAGTCAGTGTGGGCACAGAAAATCAGGGAGTTGTGTTCAGAATGAAAAGCTGTGAAAACGTCCACAACACATCCGCTCCACGGCTCATTTTCCAAAAAACTTTTCCACTGCAACAACTACCCGAGTATTCAAAAAAAATTCTGACAAGAACCGTATCGATTATTGCATTTGATAAAGGTTTAACACGTCCATAGATGTTAATCAGTAATCAGTACGCTCTCAGGAGTTAGCGGCTACGTTTTTATTTCAAGTGAATCAAAGAGAAGATTGAATGGTGTATAAAGCATCTATGTGAAGTACGGTGGCTCATACGTGACCAAATTATCCAAATTATTGAATTGAAATTTTTTTCCAAACCATCGTTACTAAAATTGTCCATTAGTTTTGTTCCAATATGAGATCAAATCTAGGTTTTAACAACTGTCATGAGACTGCAGATATTAAAATAGGCAATAACTTTTAATTTATTTATATTTGTCATATTTCAACAAATGAGTTACACAGTGGTCCAGCAGTGGTCCCTTGCTTCCTGGCCTGGGATCTTTCTGGGTGGAGTTTACATGCTCTCCCTGTGTCTCTCCAGGTACTCCAGCTTCCTCCCTCCTCCATTAGCATGCTAAGGTTCGTCGTTGACTCTAAATTGTCCATAGGTGTGAATGTGAATGACCAGGGTGTCCCCTGATGTTCACCCGTTGACAGCTGGGATCACATCCGAGACCCGTAAACGGAGCAAGTGGGAGAAAACGAATGAATGAATTAATAAATATTTCACCAAAAGTAAAAGATAGTCAATTATAGTATTCATGGTTTGTCCCATGTGAGGCTCTGTTGATGGTGTCATGGTAGAACGAAGATGCTTCATATGTACATTGATGGATTATTATTACCTGTAATTGAATAGTTTCTTTCACCGTTTCAACTAAGAGCACTTTTCACCCTCTGCTGGTTTGTTTCTTGGTGTGTTACTGCCCCTGGTGGAGCACTGAAGTAATGTCATGCAGGAATGAGAATCACATCACCAGCCTGAGGATTTGCAGCTGAGAGGAGAAGAAAATTGAGGAAATTCAAAGCCCAGAGAGCAGCAGGTCAAGAACCTGTCGATCCAAACTGACCTGTTGTTTTGTCCGCTGACCAGGTTTCTGAAGTGGCTCTTTTATTGCAAAATGCATCTGCAAATCAACTCGCAATGCTCCACATCTCTGGACTGTGGCACAGTTTGCCATGTTGCAGGGAGTAATGGAATGAGGAGGAGCAGCAGCCGAGAGCAGTTAGATGAAGAGCTGCAGGCTGCAATTTCAGCCTCTCACAGAGGTAATCAAGTCCTTCCACTGCGTCCTGCTGATTCACAGACTGCACAGTGCTGCACTGCAGCATGAAATCACATCACCGTCGCTCTTCTATGATGGCGAGAAAAAAAAAAGAAAGCCAAGTGATGCCGGACTTGCTTATTAAAACAAGACGCATGTGGCGTTTGCTGTCTCATCTCGGAACTCAGAGTCCACCATCATCGGCCCATAGCCCATGGTCAAACAGACACAATTGCTCTTCTTTAGCGTGTGCATTGATTGTTTCACGTCGCATCACATGCACTCTACGGACTGAGGAAGTCAAACGACAGCAAGGTCAAACAGTCGATATCTGCTTCTGTGAGAGCTCAGTGAAAGAAGTGTTTCTTTTTGTCCCACACTGTCAGCAATCAGATGCTTCTCGTAGCAAACACGCATTGGAGTCTGACTAACATTCCAAACAACCTGATTTGTCAGCAGAGAGAAGAGCAGAAATTCCTGATCAATACAGAGCAGCAGGGAGCAGCCAGGCGGCTGCTGTGAGTCTGCAGCCACAGTTTCAAACACACTGTCGGTGGTGTCTGACGAACAGGTTCAACCTTCCTGGAGAGAGATTTGTTGGTGTTCAGTTCTTTGAATGCAGCTCAGATTGCGTGCTGACAGACCGTGGGGATGTGACTTGCATCCAGTGAGGCAGCGGCAGCAGCAGCGGGATCCCCTGCTGAAGACGCTGCCAGTAATTATCGGATTATTGAAGAGTGGAGGAGCTGCTGGCCAACCTGAACCCTTCGCACTCATGATCACAATCACAAACATCAATAGCGTCCTCCCTCAGCTGCCATCCATTATGCACTCCCCCCTCCCTCCACACACACACACTCTCTCTGTTCAGACTGTGGAGCTGCTGGGAATCCCACAGTCACACATTATATAACCAGCTCGCTGTTGCTGTCCTGGTGCTCACGTCTCTGATGGTGTCAGTTCTTCTGAAACCATATCAACCATATCACAAAATAAATTGTTTTTCCATGTTCGTAAAAAAAAAAGTTGCACCTATGTTTGTTGAATGTGTCGCAGTTTAGATCGGTCAGTTCTGTCCACGGTTCGGTCCAAAGTGCTTTGCACAGTTGAACACTGATATAGTGTATTCCGCTCCTGAAAGTGTACATGTGTGCGTGCATGCGTCTGTCATTCCACAAACTGTTACTCAGGTGTTTCTCTCCTCATTGAATATGCATCTGGCACAAATAGTGAGCTGCACGTTAACAAAGGCAGCTAATGTATTCCGCTGAATTAAACGACATCACTTTGCACCTTTGATAAGCCGCTGCTACAACAGCGAGACGACGCTTTCAGCGGTGCAGGAATTGTGACAATGTGGTGTTTTATTCACGTTTGTGCACATGAAACCGACCCCAACCGACATTGTGGGTCAAATGTTCGTCCCATACAAGCTTTTATCTCGATCCCTTCGAGGAGGACATGAGCTGGGCCGCTCCTCTGGTGGAAACATGAAAATCCTCTGAAACCACTGACGTCATCAACCACTCGTTGGCAGAGGTGATGCAATCCTCAGCTGTGTGAGGGTCACCGAGGAGCAGCGTATGCTCCTGAAATTAATGAACGCCGGAGCAGTTTCCCTGCCATCAAATGTATGAATCAACAGCAGACAATTGGACAGTGGTGCACATGTGGGCGGTGTTGCACAGTGGTGCGGTCGCTGTGTGACGTCCTAATGTTCCAATGTGCTTGCGTGGGTTTTCTCAGGGTACTCCTGCTTCCGCCCCCAGACCCAAAACCGAGGTGTCTCTGATGCCTCTGAATGGTCTGTAGGCGTGAATGCGAGTGTTTGGTGGCCAAAGGCAAAGGCTGAGCGGCTCAGTGTTTTTCTCATCGCTGCCTTGCTTCCTTATAAGTGAACATACTTCAGTGTGGAATCATTTCCACACTCAGCCCAAACCGCACCATCAGTGGAGATGTCAGCTTGACTCCAGCTCCCCGTGCCAGAGGGAGTAATGAATGAATGAATCTGTGTGGTTATTTATTAGCAACAAATATTTGTGTGACATTGATGCAGTTTTACTCTGAAACCGCCATCGAGAGCATGAAAAGTGACTCTTACTCCCAGTTGGTCCCACTTCACAATACCCGTGGGTGAACGTTTTCTGTCTTTCTTGGTGTCAGGTACAGATCATAATACATTTTGAGATGTTTATGTGTATTTTAATGACAGACGCTTACAACCATTTAATACTGACATCTGAAATATGAAAATGTTGCCCTGGATTGCAGGTGAACTGAGTAGAGTTGCATCCTGAGAGTTTGTTCGTTATCTCCAGCTTGCTCCAGTTACAGGTCACTGCAAAGCTGGAGCAAACCCAGGGACCTTCTCAGTGTCACCCGTATCATGAGAGTTATCGCTAAAAATATATATTTTTAAAAAGTCATTGCAATAAAATTTACATTCCTAATTGTTCATATTCCTAAATGTAATAAACTCAAAAATATGCAAAATTGAGTGAATTTTCATTTTTCATTCCGGAGTTGCACTTGTTAGACGGTCCCTGCTCACTCATCTCCCATCGTCGTTTGCAGATGAAGTGAAATTTAACAACAGTTAAACAGCAAATGAGCCATTGATGGTGGAGGTTCAGATCTCATAATTACAAGATGCTTTTGTCATAATCACGAGATCAGGGTATCTTATTCTCAGATTCACACTGTAGAAACATAAAGCATATAAAGAGAAAATGCGGGGAGGGGGGGGCGGCTTTCTGGGTTAAATCACAGGAAACTGCTTCTTTGTTCAATCTGTCATCCAGGTCAAAGAAACGTGAAGAGATCGGTCCAGTCAGGTCACACGTCTGAGAGGCTTCTTCAGTTCTAAACTGACCTATTTTAGATATTATTTTGTTGTTGTTGTTGTTATTGTTTAGAGTTGAACCCAGCAAGCTCCTTTCACCTGACGGCTGAGAACCTTCACAGTCATGAAAAAATGAAATAAATAGAATATACATTATAAATGTATGTACACAGCTCTAACATATATGTATAATTAAAGAATATCTGGGAGTGAGAGTGGAAAACATTGGGTAGGCTCCGGGGGTGGAAAAAACAAGCAAACAGATATGTTGTCCTGCATCTAGATCAGGACGTGGTACAGTGCTCTGGACACAAACCTCAGGGAAGCAGGTGGTTTTCACATTTCTGTGGAAGAAGCTGATGCAAAATTGCTGACGCTCCTTGACATAATAGAGCAGCTTTATTTGCAGATGCAGACGAAAAGTGTCTAAACCAACTGAAATACTACTCTGAAAGCATCCATGATCACTATAGCCTGATGAAAATGTAGAAATATGTCACAGGTGCAAGTTTGGAATCAAGGATTCAAAGGATTCAGAAGGTTTCTTGTCATGTGCACGGAAAGAAACAAGTTTCCTTTTACAGTGAAATTCTTGCCTTCCTGTCCACAAATACCAGTTACAACAGAGAATAAGAAGAAGAGGCATTGCACAAATAGTACACAATAGTACTGCAGTACAAGATAGCACTCTATATACACTACAACAGAAATATAAACTATGCAGAGATATGACAACTGTATTAAGAGCAAATGAATGAGTTTGTGCACAATGTGACGTCGGCTGCATGAAACAGTTTCTCAGTTTACATGCAAACATGCAAACAGATATTTGTCTGGCCAGACATTTTATGAAGAATCATTTTCGGGGGCGACTGCATCTGCAGGACGGGGGAAGAGCACACAGATACTTGATAAGAATGTTTGCCAGGAATGATGAGACACTCTGAAGGCATGGCCAGAAGTGATGGGTTGACTTTTGGTGACATACACAATAAAAAAAAAACTTCATCGACAGACTTTAAAACCTCATGTCGGAGTGAAATTCCAGTGTATCCAGACCCTGCTGCTGGATTCTAACCTTCTGTCTGGCTGGTAAAGAGCCTCCAGGGTCGGGATCACTGACGAGACAGAGGGAGACGGGCAGAATACGAAGGAAAGGGGTTCGTGTTTCGGTTGGCTGAGAGGTGTGGGTGTACGGTCACAGCTCTAATCAATACGAAACCACCGCAGAGTTAGAAAGTAGAGACTGAGACTGGGAGGGGGCAGGTGGGGAGGGAGTGGGAGACAGTAAAGCTCGACTGATTTGAATTCTATTCATAATTCTCTGCTGGGAGGGTGCTACGCTGAAGGCGGCGGATGATGAGAGATGGAATGAAAGCGGAGTAGAATGTGTGGGAGGAAGGGAGAGAAACAAAGGGAAGGACAGGACGGTTGGAGTGTTCGGTCTTTGAGGGGGAGGGAAACTGGGAATTAAATGGAGCTCGGCTTCAAACGGAAAGGTAGAGGGACAGACACAACGAGTGAATGACAGACAGAGAAATGGAGAGAGGGAGGGAGGGAGAGGGACGGTCACAGGCTGGA
>CAAKHB010004958.1:25547-50254 GCA_901007665.1 Aeoliscus strigatus
CTAAGAAAGAAATCTTTGCTCTTCAACACTTGGTGGCCTTGGAACGTTCTTCAATGACAATGTAACTCACGGAGAATCTAGCGTGCAGCTCCACTGCTCCACTGCTCCACTGCAGTCAGATCAAAGATGATTCCTTGAACACACACACACACACACACACACACACACACACACCCTATGTGCACCACCGACGTGACTCTTTTTGAATGTTCCAGCCCTGAAGCTCATTTCATCGGCGTAAATGTCTGAACAGCCTGTGAACGCCACTGGTGTCACGTTTGAGGGGTTCATACATTACATTGTATGAATACATGTCACATTAGTGTCACAACACACACACACACACACACACACACACACACACACACATACACTCTCACACACTCCGTATGTGGCATAAAATGTTGGGTTGTGTCTTGCATCTTGCGTCATAAACAAGGCAGAGCAGCGGAACCTGCTAACAGTCTAAATATGGATGTTCTGGTCTGTGTTAGGAAGCTGCGGGCCTCATGTATAAACATCCAGACACACACACACACAGCTGGTTCCAGCTGCCTCATGGAAAATTCACAGCAGTAATGTCCTGTTGTAAAAATGTATTTTAGTCTTATCAGCCATCGAACTGGAGATAGTGTCCTGGGGCTCTGACAGAGTAAAGTACGTCATAAAAAACATGTTTCCAAAGCTCTGAATGACTCACACACTGCATTAGCGTTCAGACAGTTGCACATGCATGCACGTATGTCAAAACAAATAGGATATTGACTTGAGTTTCGGAAAACGTGACGCGACGTCATGTGTCAGTTTTTAATAGAAAAAAATGTCACAGTATCAACGCTCTGGTTCAGGTCTGACTGAGCTTAGGCGCAAAATGAAAAGTTGTCCTTACACTTGAACAGGGACTCTTAGCAGCCGCTCGGCGTTTGTTTGTCTGTCTGTCTGTTAGGAAATAACTGCAGAAGTTTGTTCGAATGAAGATAAAGACATGTAACTAACACCAAACTGCAGCTGTTGCATCAGTAGAGCGTGAACAGTGAACAGTATTTCCAGATGGTATGGGGATGTTTTCTTGGTCAAGGAATCTACTGATGTACATGAAATAAGGTCAGGTGTATTATTATTTGGTGTAAATCGAAATACTTTTTTAGAAATTGTGTGGAAATCACAATTTCAATTCAATTTAGTCCATCATCACAAATTATATCTGTTTCAATGGCCTTAACCGTCTGCAAAGTGCAACACCTTCTGTCCTTAGACCCTCAGTGTGAGGAGGAACTGACAAACACACTTCCAACGGGAACACAGCAGCAGTGAACATACAAAAGTTGGAATCATGAGTAGGTGAGAAGGTCTTCATAGGCAGCCTGCACCATCAAGTCTCCTTGAAGTGGAATGATGTGAATGGCTGAACATTAAAGTCCCTGCACAGGAAGCGGTGTCTCATGGTTCCTTGTGTGGCAGGCAGGTTGTGATATTTGTCTCATTATTACACCACCACTTATACTCAGTCATTATGATTGTTTTGCATAGATGTTCTCCTGACTGTCGAACTCTGGCAATAGAAATGTCAGGACGTTGTCTGATCTCATACACCGTGATGGTTGACAAACAGTTCTCAGGTTCTGTCACATGTCACTGCAGCTTCACAGCACACTGGTTTCAACACTTGTCTCAATGCCACATCCACTAACCACCTTCACACATCGTGTAACCTAAACTGTGCGTATAGTTTTGACACTACGCACATTCCAGTGTACACGTCTGTGTTCAGGTGTGTGTGTGTGTGAAAGCACACTGTGTATAGAGATTCAAATAACTGGACGTGGTCCTGAGAATGGTGGGAAAAGTGTTTGACTGTCGCGTTTCCTTTTAGCCAACATACTGTCACACTCGGCGACAGTTTGATCACAGTGTATCAACCTACCGTTTTAACAAAATATTCATGTTGTACGACAGCATCATGTCATATTTGATCGTTATTAGTATTATTTTACCAGAGTTGTACGACTGCCTTCATAGATCTAATGAAAATTGTTCTTCCAGATGTCTTGTTTCTTTGAGGACGTGTGACAGAATTAAAATTGGACAAATCAAAGCTGAGCACCAGCTGGTCTATCTGAACTGTTTGCACCTTTATAATCAGTATATTAAGTGCACTGCGTGTGTGTGTGTGTGTGTGTAGAGATAGAGAGAGAGAGAGAGAGAGAGTTCTGCTGCCTCCATGTGGTCACAGTGATAAAACACTGTAAATAAGTATTTGACCAGTAGGTGTCAGGATTTAGCAATTAACTCATATTTCAGTAGTTTCAAAACGCCATTCATTTTCTGGAGTGATAAAATGCTTGAGACTGTAGCTTATATACTGGTTTGACTTAGTGTGTGTGAAATAAATGGATGAAAATTTGGTCCAGGAAGCTGACGTTGTCATGGAGACACAACAACATGTTTAGTGATGAAACATAATAACTGTGATACTCAGCATCTGTTGTTGTGAATGAATCACAGAGTGATAGAGGAAGAAGGGGAAGTCAAACTGCTCTGATGACGCTCAGGATTCTTGGAAAACGTTTCAACTCAGCTTAGCATTTTTTTCTTCTTTACTGTCCAATTTCTCTCTCTCTTTCTCCTCACTCGCGCCGTTCCACGCAGACGGACATGTGACACATATCTTCCCTTTCTAGTTGGTGACCACAGGTTCAGTTTAGGGTTAAGTTAAGATTGAACCAAGGGTTCCACATTAATCACTGACAGTTAGCACAACTACTTGAACATGAAAACACGACTGACTACAGGTCTACGTCCTTGACGACATACAACCTCACGAGGTCATGAGGTGAGAGCTATGAATGTTACAGAGCTCAGCAGATGAAGACTTGTGAACGATGTACTCCTGGAGCCTCGAAAGCATCACATACAGTATATGACACCATCATCAGCTGAGGACATGTGATTTAACACCGACGGTATCGCTGTTGATGGATTTGTACCAGCATACTTTGGAGTACCGTAATTACGCAACTATTTGCGCAGAAAATGTCAATGGTTACTGAAAGCTGAGATGTTGAAAGCTGATGTCCAAAGCTGATGGCTTTTAAAAAATATTTACATTTAATTTACTTTTATCAGAACCAGTACAATGTTACGAACATGGAATCAGACTGTATGATACAACACTTTCATGAGCATCGGCGAGAGCTTCATGTCTGGATAATCCCTTAACTAAATAATATCGTTCTCTGTAATCCTTTATATATTAACTGTTGGGGAGGGGGGCAACCATCTCAGATGCTTCATGCCCGTTGTGCATCTCCCCAGCGATGAGCATCCGCTGCGGACGGCGTTCTGTTTACATTGCTGATCAGCAGTCGGCCGTCGTCTTGGTAATGAAAGCTGCTCACACGGATTGTGGTGTTCGTTTCCTGAGCCTGCTGAGGTTGGACGCAGGACAAGACGCATCATTAAAAAGCTGTCAGAGCGCACGGAGGGATGCAGTTCATTCATGAGGATGTGAAAGACAAGATGCTGGCTGGAGGAAGGTTCCATGGATCAGTGAAAACTTACCAGTTTACTGTCATACGTCTGTCTGTCTTCTGTCGGACCTTGTAGTGATACAGGTTGTTATTTGAAGTAGTCGTTGTTTATGTTATTTATTCATAGTGTCATGTTTGAATGTTTAAATGAAGGTTATCGCTGTTATATTATTAAAAACAGAACCTTTATTCTTACGACTCAGGTTGGTGTCGGAGGGGACCGGACAGCTGCAGCGTCACATGAACGCAGCAGGAACACAGCGTGTCAGACAAGTTCACTTCCAGGACCTTGTTGGTTTTCGGGCATATTGAAAACTCTCAGTGGCCGAGCCGCTGGGGCTGAACCGGTTGTCAAGGCGACCAAGAAGAGAAGGGTTTGGCTTTGGGCTTATCTGGGTGAACTGCTTTCTTGTCTGTCCTCAGAAGCCGGGGCAGCTGGTGGGAGGAGGTGGGTGTTGTGTAGCTTAGCAACTCCCTCAATGGTTGGCGATTGATATGCAGCTTTATTCAAGCATCTCTCTCTCTCTCTGAGCCAGAGGGAGGAGGGGGGGGGGGCCTGAACAAAGGAGGCCTTATTGAAACTTCCCCTCCACTTTCTCTTTGCCACAGCACATTTGACGTGAGAGGACAAATATTTCAGCTCAAAGGAGGCCACACTCCGCTTACAGCAGTCGTCCTGGGACTCAGGGGGCCCGGACGTTTGGATGGGGAGTGGTGGGGGGGTGCTCCATGCAAGACATTGTGATTGAAACATAGTTTCATGTAATATCTTTAAACGCGTGTTCAAAACCTGTGTGTGTTCCTCTTCGGTCACATTTAGCTGTCGGCTGGTTCTTGCTGTCAATGTCTCAATTTGTTGGATTGAAAAACGACCTCAGATCGGCAGCTGAGCCTGCGGGGATCCTGCCTGTTCTCTGGCTCCGGAGGAACAAATATGGTTGCCAGATTCAGCTGCGATTAACGAAGTGACAGTTCTCAGGCTGAGAAACGGCTGAGTGAGCAGAACTCAGGTCAGCTGTTGGCCACCGTCCAAAAATCTGATTTTTTAAAAATGTTTTTGTGTTTTTTATGTTTGTGTGTTTGTTTGTTTGTTTTAAACCTTTTTTGGCTTTACTGAGTAAACTTAATTTGGTTATATGCTTGCATTGCATTACACACTCTGATTGTGTTTCTGATTTATGCAAACGTTAATAACAGATTTGTTTTCACTACAAAATGCAGCACAAATCTGGACTACAAACAAGTTAACAGGCTCAATGCATTCTGGTCAGCATGACAGACTAGTATTTTGAGCAACAATTGAGAAAAACTATGAACAATCAAATGGAGAAGAACCTGTGAATCATTGGAAAACTCAGTTTAAGTAAAACCATGACACTGCTAAATGTTTCCTGTGTGCACGAGACTAGATAACTCTGGTAGTTTTTCCACAAAGCTTTGGACATTCCCTCCCTGAGAGCATGTTAACACATTGTGGAGATCAGAGTGCATTAAACGGGGAAAATAAAAGCTGAGAAAGTCCTGGAAATACAGGGAATTCCTGTCTGCGCTACCCAGCAACTGGTCACACATCAACAGCGCTCATTATTCCTCCAGAAACCCAAAGGCCAACAGTTATTGTGAAGCTGTGACCTTCAATAATTGAATAATAACAAAAAGAAGAGTCACAGTCGGAACGGCTTCAGTGGGTGTTGGGACAGAATTCTTTCCAGCAGAGATCACACATACACACGACACAGCTGACACTGTCTAATTCCTGATCAAATGTTTTCTTTCTGTCTTCTGGATGGTTTTCATTTCTTTTATTCACTCATTGTTTTCAGTATTTGCTTCCTCTGGCTGTTACTCATTTTCCTACAGATATCACATACATATCATTCCTCCATCGGTTGGGCTGGATGGCAGGTTACACTCTGGACGAGTCGCCAGCTTCTCCCAGGGCCACATGGAGGACAGACGACCATTCACACGTACAGGCAATTTAGAGTGACCAATTAACCTCAGCATGCTGTTGGAGGTGGGAGGAGGCAGGAGTCCCAGTCGTTACACCATGTCACCTCACATACGTACATACACATATCATCTTCACTTAAACATGAAAATGGACTTTCTGTGATATAAAAAGTGAGGGTTAATCATGTTAGGTGTTTCCTTGCCCCCCGCAACATAACCTTGGTGAGACTGGAATCTCTATCTCCAGAGCCTTCCCCAGATGTTCTATTACTTTAGCCCAAAAGGTTTGTATCAAATTACATTCACATAGCACATGTAGGAAAGTCCAACAGAGGTTATCAGGTAATAGATCCTCTTCCATTCCTCTTCATTTAATTCACATTCCAAATCCCTCTGCCATTGTCTTCAAAGTCCTGTAGACATCCTAACTCAGCCCACTGAAATCTCAATAAAATGCCACTGCTTTGTGTGGTAACTCCAGAAAGTCCCCTACTGGGTTTGTCCCATCTTTAATGTCCCATGTTGTATTTGGAGCTACATCGCCAAAAGCTTTCTTCTCAGCCATAATTTTTCAATAACTCTGAAACTGATATACATTCACACCGACCGACTAACCTGCTTATACCATGGTCATCTGCCAAAGAAACAGAAATGGGATCATTTTTTTATGTGTTTATGTGTTTTCAACCCTAACCCCAGTTGGGTGTCACTTCCTTCTGCCTTCTTCGCTTCGTTTTTGTCTTGTCTTCTGCAGCATCCCACTTGTCAAAACTCTTGTACCCTCCAAACAATTTGAAAGAAATGTTTAAATCATCCATTTTGCTTGTTTTCCTCATCAAACGTCCAGTTGTTGTCACCACCGACAGCTGCTCGTGTGCAGTGTAATGTTGCCATTGTAAGAGGTTGTGTATATTAGAACAGTCCACCTTGGTCTAAACACATACTGTAGCTGTCAGCCAATCAGAAAATAGTATTCACACACACCATGGTATAAAAGATCTTAAACAGCCTCAGTAATGTGTCAAAGAGCTGGAACCCATCGACAACACGAGTTCACGTGATGAATAAAACCACACGACAAATAATAACTCACAAAACTCTTAATGAAAATCCACTTTACTAAACCGAAAGCAATAAAACAAGTAAAAAAACAAAATGAATTCATGTACATTATTTTGAATGTACTGTTTTCAATACTTTGCAGCTGATGTTTTTACAATTCAAACTAACAGAGTTCAACATGTCAGCCACCTCCCTTAAGAAGAAGAAATACAAACATCGACGTACCAGTTGATCGATGCATGCGATCACAAGCTTTTCACTCACTGTCGCCTCTCCTGGAATAAAGATGTATTACAAGATCACCTGCTTGTTTGTGATTTACATGATTGGAGCCTACGAGAACGATTTCACCATCTTTTTGGACACACAACACCTTCTGAAGCTGGCAGTCTTGACGTCGCAGCCCAATGAGCGTTGAGCAGAAAAATAAAAAATATACAGTGTTTCTCTCTTGTACAGTACTTCGAAAAAGCAACATTAACATCCTGAAGAAACATTAGACATTAATGACTACAAAACCTGGAATGTAACACAGGCCGACCTCATCATAATCTAAAAAAACACTATATTGTGTGTAATTATCTAACTGGAGTCAAGTGTGTGACTTCACAGTTCCTACAGACTGAGACTAAAGGATTATTCCGCTTTATCACAGTTTAAGTTTCATCTCGATCCTTTTAATGGCTCGTTTCATAGTTGAGATCAGGCATGTTGGACCGACGTATTAGAACGGGAAGTTCTCCCGGATACATCGTGCCACCGACTGTTTTTCTCCCTTTTATTCACGTCGACTGGGTCACTTGCTTTGATTCAAGCGTGCACTCTGGCCACGGGTGGCGTTTCAGCTCATAGCTTCAAAGTCTAGGTGGGTTTTTCCCACTGACCTCTGTCAGTGTGTGTAGCTACACAATGTTTCCTTGACCCTGTTCCGAATAGATTATTAATTTGGCAAATTAACGTGATTGAATAGAGAATCGTGTCATATTCAGTTAAGTAATTTTTTAATTAGTAATTTGGTACATTTGTTACTAAACATTATTTTTGTTAATAAAACTCTTTTTAGAACAGATTTAGCTTCCTAGCAATTCTACCACTGGTGTCGAATAGGAAACACTATAGATGGTATTGTACATCAGTGCACCTTCCCACTATGATCCCAAATCCATGGTGCAAAGTGTTTGTTTCTGGAAGTAATGATGGAGCAAACTGTGAGAATAACATGTTATAAACCGGAATAATCCTTTAAAGTTTCATCTGTCTAAGTTCTGGACCTCAGCAGGGCGTCCCGATGGCCGCTGAGGAGTCTCTGACCCTGTCGAGGCAGACTGCCGGCTCTATCGCCAAAACGTTCTTCACACTCTCGTCTTTGCTGGAAGAAGATAAGGAGGGTGGACAAAGCGAGGTGGGTGAGGAGAGGGTGGAGGTGGCAGCCGTGGAGGCCGAGCAGGATGAAGAGGATTTGCCGTCGGGGAGGCACTCGTCACAGCAGCAGCAGCAGCAGTCCATGAAGGCCTGGCCCAGAGAGCGACACAGGCACAGCAGCAACACCGGCGTCGCAGCGCAACGCACAAACAGCAGGAACTGTCCAATCAGACCCAGAGCGGACAGAGCCAGAGCCGGGAGCGAGGCGGACGCGGGGTCGGGGGACATGTACGCCAGGGTGATGTTACAAACACTCTCCGGCAGGTTGCAGCTGATGTACAAGATGGTAAGAGCCACCACGGTGGAGCGCAGCCTCTGCTCACGCACGTGTGGCTTTCTTTTTGGTGAGGAGGAGGAGGAGGAGGAGGAGGAGGAGGAAGACGCAGAGGTAGAGGAAACGCATTTGGTGGCCACCTTAACGTCAGCGGGCTCCTGCAGCACCCGCTGAGCCAACACCTGCCTGGTCACCAAGTCACAGGCCAGAGTGAAGAGCAGAGGCAGGCAGAGGTAACACCCAAAGAGCCACCACATGCGCGCCTGGTGGTAGGTCAGCACCAGCGAGTAGACGCCCTCTGGCAGCTCGGCAGACGGCTCACGGACGCACACGTCCACCACCAGCGACTCTGTTCGGCCTAAAAACGCAGCCATCAGTGAGCCTCCCTGCTGGGTTTGCTGCGGGTCGGCGGGGAGCGTCGACCGGCCCATCGTTTGCTGGAGGAGCTGCCACAGGAGCAGCTCGGGGGCCGCCAGCACCATGGAGCCCACCCAGATGACGGACAGCTTGGACAGGATGGACTGGCAGGGCTCCACCTTGGGCGTGTGGAGGTGCCCCGGGCCGGTGGCGGCGTGGAAACGGTCGATGCTCAAAGCGCAAAGGCTGAACGTGGCCACGCCCAGAGACGTCACCTGACAGAAGATTGAGACGAGACATTCGGAACAAAAACGATTGTCTTTGTTTTTTATTTCTCCTTTTATGTATGTTTATTCTTTCTGCAGCACATGAGAGGAAATAAGGTTGAAGAAAATAGAAAGGTCACACCAGCACAAAACAAAACCCACAACATGGCGCAAAAGCCACAACAGAAAGGATCAGCGTTTGGATCGGAGACGAGGAGCTGGAAAAGAAGACGTAACATTGATATCTAACGTGGTCACTTACCTCTCGAGGCTCTTCTTTGTCTACTCCCCCGCTCCTCGTCTCGGACCTAAACGCTGATCGGTTCTTTAGTGGCGACATGTCCGTTGACACTTTGTTTCTTCGTGTTGCGTCTTTTGTATTTCGTGGGCCCTTCTGGGCCACGGTAGAAAGTATTTGTTTGACTCAACCTGTCCTACTGAGTGTAAATGGTAAAGACAGTGTATCGTCATATATATCATCACATACTGTCTAAGGAACAATTTGGGGGACACACCCTTCAATTCACCCCAAACTATAGACGCCTGACAAGAGAGAGCAGGTGATCAATCCAGACAGCAGGTTGAGAGAAAACCCAGCTTGTTCATCCTGAAATGAGTAAAACAATCAAACCAAACCTCATTTAAAGTTTGAATTCAGTTCACCAGTTCCTTCTAAACCTGCTTTCTGGAACGAGCCCTTGTTCTCTGTCAGACTGTAGACAAGAGACACAAATCAGGGCCGTGTGTGTTCTGAAGTCTGCGGTGTTGGCCAGAAACACAAACTATCATTACCAGGATTTGTCCTCCCTCTGTGGGTGCTTAATGACCTCAAACACTTAAGACACAACTCCAGATAATTAACAGAGAGATCTAATTAGCATGAAAATGCTTGAACCAACAGAGCAGAGAGGAGGTGGCGGCCCGATTTGCTTTCAATGCTGATAATGACAACGCTCCTACAGACTGTTAAAGAGCAGTTTAACAAACATTCATTAATTAGCATAAATCTTCAGACGGTCATTTGCATGAAAATAGATGCAGCAGGAGAGGTGGTGGTTCTGTGAGGAGCTTTCATGAAACTCACAAGGACTCTACAGGTCGCTAGCACGAGAGCAACAATTATTGTCTGAAGCCTATTCTGCTTCAAAAACATCTATTTTCAGCAAATGGAGGTTGTAACTATACTGGCAAGAAAGACATTTCTTCATGACTTAATCCTGTGGAATGTTTATATGAACATATGAATTATTGAGTGCTCTTCTGTATTTGTAGAAATAATGTTCTCTTCTCTTTTATGACTTATTTCTGTGTCTCTGCACTGACACTGTAGAAGTTGTTGATAACTCTCTCTGTGCTTTGTGTTTGGATCTATGGCGGTCACTTCATGCAGGGTGCTGCCTCCTCTGTTGGTTCATCACAGACCACACAAAAGACAAACAGACCTCAACAGCCACTTATTGAACACGACCAATGCTCAATGGCCATCTTACATCAACAGCGATTTATGACACTGAGGAGGAACAAACAGGCCATTCATCGCAGCCCGGGTGTCTCATTCTTCAGTTGGAAAAATGTAAGAACTAAACTGTTCATGTCTTAATGGCTCTGCAGAATTATAACCACATCAGTTTGTTTTATTACACCGAGGAAAACTTGGTGAAAATAGAGTTCTTCATTAATCTGTTATCAACCCAGCATGATTTCAGAGGAAATCCTCTAGATAGTAAAACAACAACAATAATACACCACCTGGGTCTATGGAAGAGTGATAGGGCCACATGTAAATAATTGGAGTGAGTTCAACACACTGTATAAAAGCAAAAAAAGAGTTCCTAACCCCCCAAACTCCTAGTTTTTCTAAAGTAGGTATTGTAATTCGGATTTTTTTTCTCAGCCTCCTGTAATTAAAGTTGGAATTCTGACGTCTTTGCTCAGAGCTGAAGTCAATTGATACATGTTGATCACACTCCAGTTGTTTATTTACATGTGGACTTGGACCTCGGTCACATTGACATCATGGTATTTCCCTATTTTACTTCCAATTAAGTTTCGGAAAAGAACCGCTGTTGTTTGTTTGTTTGCATGTTTGTTTTCTTTCGACAGAGGTTTGCACACTTGAAATGCATTTAGCTCAAGTTAAAGTTACTTTTAAGCAGGTTTAACGTCAACTTTCATCATAAATAAATACAGCATTTGAGCTGAATGTGCTAAATAAATACGAAACAATTACCTGTATTGGTAATACTACTCTAAGTCACCTCACCTCCAGGTAGGGCACGAGCCGGCAGGACAGGTCTCCTAGCAACCTCTTCAACGTGAGCTCGTGGAAGACGACCACCGGAAGGCAGAAGAAGAGCACGAGGAAATCCCAGAATGCCAAACCAGCCAGGATGCTGTTCCACGCGCTCTTCAGGTAGAAGTTGTGCCACACGATGCACATGAGCGCCAGGTTCCCCACGATGCCCGCGGCGAACACTACCAGCGCAAGCAGCATGACGGCGTACGCCCAGTATGACCCGTCGGTGACCGGGAACAGCGGGTTCAGGAGCCCGGTCCCGGACCCGGACCCGGGGTCCGAGGAGCCGTTCGCCAGCAGCGGGGGAAGGAGCCGTTTGGCTCGTGGTGTGGTGAAGTAGCCATTGGGGTCCTCGTGCCGGCGAAGGTGCTGGTCTCTCTTTCCGTCTTTTGCGCCTCGGATGGCTCGTCTCAACTCGGAAACCCTCGAACCTACAACCGGGTGCGGAGAAGTCATCGCCGGTGTGACAGGTCCCTCTGTGGCCTCATCTCGCTGCGTCTCCAGCGTGGGAAGCTGTTGGACGCGGCGGAGCTCCACCACGGGTGGAAGAAGAAGCAAAAGTAACAAAACCGAGTTCATGTTTACCACTGAACTAAATAAAACAGGTCCCGTCTCTCTCATGAACATCTGACCACCGAAATGAGACAGTCCATGACACAGTTTTTGTCCACGGGGCCACCACCTTCTGGTCCTGATGCTGAAGTTGACACAGTTCTCCTTAGTGTGAAGACGCCTTACCGAGCTTCCGGTACCACATTTCAAAATAAAATGTTCAAAACGAACAACTCACTTCCCTTTGCAAGTGAATGCGGGTGTCTTGATGCTTGGAATAGTCTTTGCAGACGATTTTAGCTGATAAAACGTTAAATGTCCAATGGGTGAGTAATACTTCACCCAGGAGAAGTTATTCTGTGATTTTCCGGTTCAGGTGCACTGTGAAATATGACCTCAACATTCAATCATCAACCAACTCTAAACGTTTGTCAGTGATATATTTCACAAGATGTCTTTCAAATAGACTTTTTCAAAGAGGGTCAAGAAAAATACTTGTAAAAACAGACCAATTGGTTTAGGAGATTTATTGCAGGACTGTGTGGATCTAATAAACGCTGATATTACAACAAACAAAACATCTTAATGATGAAATAAAAATACCTTCCAATCCTTTTTACAGCCCACTGTCATACACCACTCATGTGACTATCTGCCATCGGCAAAAAAAACCCCTTTAAAAACCTTGACTGTATCTGTGGAAAATATGAATGACCTAAATGAGCTAAAATAGGCTGAATAAAAAAAATACTTTTATTTGTTTGTTATTAAAGGACAACAAAACCACCATGTATAAATTCTACAATCTGATTTATTTATCTTTTCATTCATTCATTCCAGATAAGTTTCTGTAGCTGTGATTGTCCAAAAGTCATTTGCAGCTGTTTCCATGACAACTATCATGAAAACCTCATGAGTCTGTTCCAGGAATGTCAGCAATCCCCAAAATAAAAAAAAAAATCAACCTGGAAATCTGATGAGCGCACATGCTCATTTGATGTGTGATCGCCTTGACGGTGGAGAATTAGTTTCTCAGCTCTGAATTCCAGAGCAGGAGGTACAAAATGAAACAATTCACTTCCCATAATCCTCAGCTCCTTTGCGTGGACCGGAGCTTCCTTCGGGCATCCTTGTGTTTCTTTCGGTACTCCTATGGAAAGAGACGGAACCAGAGATGTTTTTAATCACATCTTCAGCGCGTGACGCCGTGTCTCCTGAGGCTAAAAGGAACCGTCTGTAACAAAGAGGTTTCTGTTGACAGGAGACCAAAATGTTTTGAAACCATGCTGCGGAACTGCCTGCAGACATAAGAGTTGTATGCATGTAGATATGCTAACAACCCCCAAAAACAAGCGTATATTGGCGTGTATGCGTGTGGGATCATTTTGCCGAGATGGAATTTGATCTTCATTACTGTTTTCACTTGTGTATAATCACTAAGAGAGAGTATGAGACATGTTTTGGTTATGTTGTGGACGGTTCCTGCTCATGCAGACTGCTGTGTACCTGTCTGAGTGCACTCCTCCTTTCCTCCCACTGTTCTCTCTGCTCCTCCAGCTGAGACGGACAACAGAACAACCTGGGACCCTCTGATGGAGCAAAGAGACACTTCAAATAACACAAAGCAGCGACATTGCAGGAAATCATCAATCAGCCTAAAGCAGATTCTAAGATGTGAACGTACAGTAAAACCCTCGTCTGAACCATCACCGCCCCTCTGAGAGTGCAGACCAACCAAAGCATCCTCGCTCGCTCCAGACTGGTCCTTGCAAAGTTAGCTGAAGGCGTGTATGCATGTACACTTTGTACCTGTCAATCTGCTGTCGTCGGGGAAGAAGAAGAACAGATCCTTGTTTGTGGTCGTCTCCGCTCTGTGAATGAAACCAACATACGCTTGGTCAGAAGCCAGTTCTACATAAATGACCTGTTGTTGATGGAACTATTTGATCACGTCAGACACACAAACAAGGCTTATTCTTACTCAGCGGTTGTAAGTGTGGTGCCGGTTGGCTCCTCGTCTTCCTCCTGCTCTTCCTCGTCCTCCTCTGAGCTGCTGTCCTGTAAACGTGGGTCTTGTTGCCATGACACCTTTGGAGCCTGAATGCTCTCCACCTTGTACTCCGCTGGAAGAAAGACAAAGTAATTATGAAAAAACACTTCGTTGTGCTATTCAGAGCGATGATGTGCGACTGAACTTACCCGTCTCTCCACTTCCTGTTTCTGCGTTGTCACCAAAGAAGGAGAATTTAAACCCGGAAGAATCCTCTCTGTCTGCACTGGGATCACTGCAGAGTAGCGATGACAGCGGCGCCTGCTCGTCATCCTTCTCTCCTCCGTTCTTTTCCTCCTCTTGGTCCCAGCTTGTCTTCGCTTCTTCAACGACCTCATCGTCCTTCGTCAGGCCAAACATGGCCTGCAGGTCACCTGACACGTCGTAGTAAATCTCCCTAGAGACCTCTGGAAGCTTCTGTGCCTCTTCCCTCTTCTTCCTCCTGGCGGACTTACTGTGAATACAATGTCTGGTGAGAGTCAGATGATGCACTGCGATCAATGTACCACTGAGTTCGGCAGTTAGGAAATTTCATCATACTTTTTATGTGCTGGTGAAACCGGTGTACTTACCTCTCCTTGGTTTGTTCGGCTTTGGCCTCAAATGCAGAGTGTTCCTCTCTGCTTGGGTCGTAATGGAGCGCTGAGACGTCTCTGCACAGACACACATTTAACAACACAGACAAGACGCAGAAGTATAAACGCTCTGGAGGACAGCAGTGGGCCCCAGGAGGTCCATGTCAGTTCAACACAGAGGTCTAAATCCAGCTTTGGTTTGACTGTGTGCGTCAGTTCAGAAGCTCTTCAGACACTGACTGTGAGTGTGTGGTGCTGACCTGAAGGTCTTGGTGGCTGTTTTGTTGTTGGAGGGTTGTTGGCTGCTTCCAAGAATGCTCTGGAGAATGGACAGGCTGTTCTTCTTCTCCTCTTCCAGATCCTGGTCGTCTTCCGTCTTGCCCTTCGTCTTTTCTGAATCAAAAACAGTCACTTCATTCACAGAGGAACTCACAGGTTTCCACGTTACAGACATATCTGACATCCATCATAAATCACTTTACACTAGAAGAAACAGAAAAATGTGGCGACGTCACCAAACTTGCTCACTCAACTCAGCAAGTTCCCAATTAGAATTTTACTGACATATTGTGTTACTCTTTCAAGGACATGGCTCAAGAAAGCTCCCGCTTGTGATGCATTTACGCTAGCTTATAATAATTCCATTCGCTCTGTTACCGGAGGCCAGTGTGTCATTACCGTAATGACTCCTTCACACCAGGTAGGGGAATTGAGTGCAACTTTTCAGCTTTCAGTAACGGATTGATGTTTCCTAATAGCGCATATACTATACGCCTGGACCCTCACCTGACTCTTCCTCCATATCTTCATCCTTCTCCAGGAAGCGGGAGTCCATCCGGAAGCGCTCGTCTGTCCCAAAGCGAGACTGCAGCTCCATCAGCTGGAGGACACACAAACAGCAGCAGTTGTTGTCGGGAAGTTAGTATTTCCTTCTAGCTGTTGGTCAGATCATCATCATCATCATCATCATCTGAACATTCTGAGGAGATGTTGCCCCCTGCTGGTTTGAAGTGTGAAAGATAAAGTTTACTATGAACTGGTACAGCTCAACAATGTGAACATGTGAACCATCCTAACAAAAAAAGCTCCAGAGCTGTGTCAAATTGTCCTCAAACCTTCTGTCCAGATCGACCTTCAAACTCCGGCCTGATGTCGAACCTGCTGTTATCCTGTTCTTCATCC
Organism: Aeoliscus strigatus; assembly: GCA_901007665.1. Taxonomy (NCBI): domain Eukaryota; kingdom Metazoa; phylum Chordata; class Actinopteri; order Syngnathiformes; family Centriscidae; genus Aeoliscus; species Aeoliscus strigatus. The sequence continues at coordinate 41,067 of CAAKHB010004958.1, forward strand.
CCATCCTCCTCATCGCTGGCGAACAGCTGATGACACACTGGCTTCAGCTGCACCTAAACACACACACACACACACACACACACACACACACACACACACACACAATAACATCAATAATGATAATATTAAACACTACTAACCATTATTACTCGTTATTAACGAATGTACGTCTGGCACTACATTCATGCTAGCATACTTTGGAGTAACGCAATTATGTGACTATTTTTTATTACTATCAGAACACACTGAGTGGTTACAGAAAGCTGACAAGTGGAGTGAAGAGGGAGCTAGGAGAAAAAGAAAATGGCGATCGCTTTCTGAAAGTTGACAACAGCAATGTTGCTGGTGCTGATGGGTCATTACTGTGATGATAGCAACTTGGATTTGAAGTGCAACTTGTCTGATGAGTGATGAGTGCATAGTAATTACGGTACTCCAGAGTATGCTAGCGTGCAGCATGTAGCACCGGGGACACTGTCTGTGTCAAAGGGTTAAACAAGCAGATTGTGAACAACGCCTGTTTCCACTCACCTTCTCTTTAATTGGACCATTCTTATTGGACGCTGCGTCCTCATCCTCTGACTGGCTGTCCTGGAGCAAAGTCTTCTTCGTTGTCGGCTGCTGCTCATCTTTGTCGTCGTCGTCGTCATCAGAGCCAAAGACTATGTGATTCCCTGCTCTTGTTGTCGGCGCGTCCTAATGGAGGTTAGTGGACATTTTGCTGTCAGACAGACAGACGCGGGCGAAAACATCACCTCCCTGGCGAAGAGGTAAAAATGTAACATTAGGAATGAAGAAGAAAAGAAAACCAAGCCACAACCCACCAGGTTGGCTAAAGCTCCTTGGATGAGCTTCTTGTGTTCTTCAGCCTCTTTCTGTCTCTGCTGCACCGCAGCCAGCCTCCGCATGTTGGCCTTCCTCTGCCGCTCCTCTTCCTCCTTCGTTCCTAACGGCACCCGACGACGACCCGGCACTTCCCTCTCCTCCTCCACCTCCTCATTCTCGTCTTCTTCTGTACTGGAGGATGGATCGCTGGCAGGAGACGGTGTTTTCACCGAGGCTCTTCCCTGCTCGTCCTTGTTTTCCTCAGCGGAGGATGAAGACGAAGACTCTGTTGCAGCTTTAGTTGTCTCCTCCTCTTCATCACAGCTCGAGGTAGAGACCGTCTCAGCTGCTTTTAAAGGTTTTCGACCTCCCATGTTCTTCTTCTCCTCTTTCTTTTGCTCCTTGTCTTCCTGTTTCCTCAGTACTCTGCTGGTTTTATCTGTTGCTCTGTGGTTGAGCTGAGGAGCTACAGAATCCAACTTGTTTCCCACGTTTTCCTTTGCCATCTCCTCCTCTGCTCCCCTCCGACACTCTTCTGTTTTCATTCCCTCATCCAGCGCTCTCGTCCCCTGAAACGCCGGCAGGGACGTTGCCATTCGCCCTTTCCTTCTCGTATTTTCCGTCATGCTTTCGTCCTCGCTGCTTTCGTTCTCCATGATGCAGGCAAGGATTTCCTCTGGCGACGTTCCTTTCTTGGGAGCAGGTCGTCTGTCAGACATGAGTTTGGGATCGAGACTGGGGGCGTTGCTGAGGCTGCTGGGAGTTGTAGTCGTCGATGCTTGCTGGGATTCTTCAGCTAGCTTCTGTAGATCAGCCAGGGAGATCTCCAGGTGGGTGACGTTTGAAAACATGGCCTGATAATGAGAATCTGACTCTGCGTCAGTGGAATCTAACTCTTCATCATCGTCATCGCTCTCTGATGAGGACGGTGTAGAGCGTGTCACATTCATGTGTTGGTTCTTGGAGCTGTTGCCTTGTTTCTTCAAGCCAGCAGAGTTTCTCAGTTGTGCGGCAGAAGGTTTTTTGGAGCTGAGTCGTTTTCTCGCATTCGCTGAGTCACAGTCTTCCTCCTCTTCCTCATGAGCTTTCCTTTTCCTTTTCATGTTTCTTTCTGTTTCATTCCCGGTATGCTGAGTCAGATTCTCCTGAGAAGGAAGAGGAGTTTTCCTGGAAGCAAAAAGCTCATCTGTGTCGGCGGAGTCGTAATCATCTTCGTCACCTAGAATCACAAACAAAAATAGATTCTCGCAGTTTTTTCACGTTTGAAAAACGTAAGCTTCTTTTACACGGATTTGACCTTTTTGCCGCTGATGGGAGCTGCCGGAGTTCACCAAGTACTCATGTCCAACCACCTCCACATCATCCTCCTGCACGTCCTGACACGGGGCATCCCAGGAGGTCGGCTGTGAAGCCACCAGCCTGCGGATTTCCTCGTCTGAATCCACATCGCTGTCTGTAAACTGTGTCCTTCTCCTTTGAGCTGGTCTGTGGTCAGCCGCTGGTTTAAACCCATTGGTGAGGTGATGAGTCTTGGTGTTGTCAACAGAGTTAACAGATCTAAGAAGGGAACACCAAGATTAGAATCCCACAACTGGTGCTGAGATGTCCCATGATCTGTTCAAAAGTTGGTCTGAAGTTGAAAAAAATCCATCTCTCAACAGCAGGTTGTTAAGTATTATAAACTACGAGAAACACAGCAGATACTCCAGAAAAAGATTTGTAGAACGACAAAGCCGAAGAATATGTCTATATCGATGGACAAAATGATCAATTTAATTCCCAGAAAAACATAAATATTGACAGAATCATGGTGAGAACCTTTGAGAACATTGTGAAGAAACTTGAAAACATGCGACTCCCCCAAACGAGACTGAGACAGGGGACAGGACCTTCAAACACCGGCATGGTAAGACATCAGTTAAGATGAGCGAAAAATGTCAGGAATCAAATGAAATTTCAAAGCCCAGTTGGATCTTGGGGTTTCTACAGATGAATATGTTTATCTTTATCTTTATTACAATCCCACAAAACGTTCTCCGGTCCGGTTGGGGAGTCAGAACCTCTTCTTACTGAGGACATCAGTTGTGTTTGAGCAGAAAGAAAAACCTGTTACCTTTCAACAGCTTCATGGGACTTCACCACTTCAGTCCGACTCTTCTTGGGTGTCGGTGGCACATACGGAGGGAACTCGCCTCGTCTCTTCTTGCTGATTTCATCATCTCCTCCCTGAACTTCCCATGTGAGCTGTGTTACAGGTGTCAGCTGTCCTGAAGTGGCTGCGTCCAGCCGACGGATGTTGTGGCTATATTTGGATGGGTCGTACTTTAGGGTTCGAGCTTTTTTGCCTTTCTGACACCTCAGCTGAACGATGGGGAGGACACGTCCGAATTTGCTGACCACCCAGTCCTGAAAGCAGAGTTCCCAGGAGACAGTCAGCACACCATGTATTCCACCGCCCCCGTGACACAATCTGCCTAGCGGAACCACTGACTGGAGACTCACTTAAGGCTAACCAGTATGAAACACGCAATAATAATAATAACAAGAATAAGAATAAGAATTTAAAACCATTTAATCCTTGGTAGGTCCCTACAATTTGACCATGTAAAAAGATTCTGTCCCACAATATGCTTTCTGCAAGTGATAACAGAAGGACCTTTGCATTTGTACCATTATGAAAAATCAACAACGTTCCCTTGTCCACACACCACACACGACATGACCTTGTGTCCTGGTATTTCCGTCCCTGGCACTGCAGATTTCATGGTGAAGTTGTCCACACCGACTCTGCTCAGGGAATCCAGGAGCCTCTGTCTCTGATCCTCAGCTGAAGGCTGCTGGACACACTGCTCCTTGGCCTCCGTCCTCTCCTGAGCCAGTCTGAATGTGTTTAAAACGGTTGTTTTTGCTATGATTCAGATTGGTTGAACTTCATCTCGACACCTTATTGTCATGTGAATATTAGACTTCCAGCAGGACATGAACAGTGTTGTACCTGAGCAGGTAACTTTCCTTGGCCGGTTCAATCTGCAGAGTTCCTCCTTTCCATTTGGATTTGTTCAGCACAGTCATACCTGCAGAACAGAAAAAAACATTTCACTAACGTTCCTGAAACAACACAAAACTGGGTCCTGCAATAAAAAAATGAAGATCAATAGGTTTATTCAGCCATTGGGATTGATCCACCGATATGAAGCTCAGTAATCCTGAGGTCCTTCAGACAAACAAACTCTGATTTAGTCTCTGCACCTTCAGATCTTGTCCATCATTATCCAAAAACTCTATACAGTTAGATGAGAACAGCACTGAAGGTATTGGTTCTGTCATAGGACATATTGTGTAGCAGCTCAGGTGACTTACATTTCTTGAAGTCGGCATCAGAGACGTTGATGTTAACATAGGCGAAGGTTTTGTAAGGGACACCTGTCGGAGACAGTAAGAGATCACACGCGGGGCCAAAAAATGTTATCATCTGACTGAACCACAACAACCATACTTTTCAATGTTTTTGTTCAAGAGGATTTTACATGTTTTAACCAGATCAAGCTGAAGATATCAGAATTTACAAATTAGTGACAATGTTGACGTAGTGGATTCCTCACCATCGTCATCCTTCCTTGTCCGGAGCTCAACATCCTCCACGTCTCCAAACTTTCCAAATCGATCCTTCAGATCTTTCTGGGTGATGGTGTGGCTCAATCCGCCCACATACAGTCGCCTCATTGCTCCGTATCCACTGCACCACTGTCCCAAACATACCGTTCAGCCACTGAATGCATCTTTTCAATCATCTCAGAACCATTATATAAAAACACATAAAATAATGCTCGGTATAAGAGCACTTTATAACTCAACAAGTAGAAAGACACAGTTTTGCTCCACTATGTAACTTACAGGATTCTGACTTGCATAGATGTTCCGTATATCTAGTTTGCTCATTTATTATTCATACATTCCTCAGATTCATTAACCTTTTCTGACTAATTGACATCTTTGGGGTCAGTGAAGACCCAAATGAGACTTTGTAAGTCTACGCTGGCTGTTGCTACATGAATAACAACAATAATAATAATAATAATAATATTAATAATAATTTGGAAATAACAGAACACTGCACTTAAAGATAAGCCGGTAAAACTAGATCTATATGTTTCGTTATGTTTTGTTTTATCAGTGGGTCTCTATCGAACTCTTCACAGGTTTTGAAAGCGCTATGGAAGATATGGAACTATCAGATTTAACTGATACCTCCACATATATCAACACATACCAAAGGCGACAGAGTCACCTCAACCCAACTATCGATCTGATTGATACCGACAGAAAACTGCACGAATGTTTACCTCACATGTGTCCAGCTGGTGTTACTGTGAACTATGTCCGATGTCGCACTCTTCCTGTGTTTCCCGTCCGCGCTTGTTTGCGCCGAGCTAAAGGTTCCGCTCAGCTTTTGGTTTGTTTATTACGAGATGTAGTGTCGTCCAAAATACACACAAAAACACGCTTTAGTATGCGTTTAAAGAAACAACTATATGAATAACACTCATCCTTTCGCTGCCAGGCCCTAAAGTCGTACACGTGGGAATGGTTCGGTACGATTCAAACGTCTGTGTCAAGGGGACACTCGCAATTTCCCAAGTTGGTCTTTATTTTTTAGTGCACGATGACGTTTTTTTTTAGAGCATAACATATTCACAACATAAGAATACATTTTAATTGTGTTTATATCGACAGAGATGTACGTTTATACAATTGCATAAATAAAAAACTGCCCCCCAGACAAATGTAAAGTGGTGCGGTCCAGAGCGCGCCACTTCGAACTGGGTTCGTTGACACTTTGAACAAGGAACGGGAATTAATCCGGTAAGAGATGTGGTAACATTGTACTCATTCAAGCAGAATGTTCACTTCTAGCACTTTTAAGTCAGCCAGACACGATACCGTAACTTAAAGATGGACATGACGTTGTGGGACATCACCTGTTTTTTAAAGTCAAATTATTTGTTAGCTTACGCTAGCTTAATTTAACCGACGTTCCAAACACTAACCCTACAAACGTCGGCGTTACTCATGTTTACAACCATGCCCACGAGTCCTGTGTAACTTTGCTTGTGCTCCTATATAAACCATCGTCTTACCTCATGCACACAATGTGTTTCTAAGCTCTCTGTTTGGGCTGTTTATGATTTGTGTCCTATTTACTGGTGGGATCCTGGATTGATTTGTCTTTTATTTTATGTCCACCATCACAGGAGGCGAGGATGTTCGAGGAGAATGCTGAGGAGGTGAAGGTCCTGGAGGCTCAGATCAAGCGTTTGCAGGCAGAAGTCTCAGTGTTGGAGAGGCAACAGCAGGAAACGAACAAAGACCAGACTTTACACCTGCAAGGACCAATGCAGTATGCCCTGTACGTTACCACATATAACTGTGTCCTGCGAATGTCTTTTCCTCACAACGAGTGAGTAAAAGATGGTGAAGTGTTGAGCATAACTGACACGTATGGTCTACTGTCGCCACAGGTCTTATATGTGTGGAAGGAAAGAAAAAGGAGACAAGGAGGAGGTGCTGTCCATGCTGAAGCAGCAGGTGGATGAGCTGGAGGAGGATCTGCAACGACAGACACGGATTAATGGCATCACTCTCAAAAGTTGCATCGTGCAGACTCTGGAAAGCAGTACGGGTTCAACACTGTATTCAATCAGTCAAAAAGCTCTGATGTCACAGTATCATTAATGTACTAATTATCTGGTATTTGTATTTGTAGTTGCTACACAACACTACTAGAGAAACAAGGGTGTTGAGTTTTATTTTTAACTATATTTTACAGTATATTGGTTCAGTATGACTATTCACGTGTTAACTGCTGATAGCAGTTAGATAGAGTAGGGTTTTGAAATTGTTTTTACAATTACTCCTTGACGAAAGAAACTCACACAAAGATGCATCGTTTGTCTTGCTGAGCAACACTGACGTGAACAGAAAAAGAAGGACCCCCCCTTTAATCTCTCCCACAGGTCTATGATAAACTAACACAAGTGTTTTTATTTGTTTCTACAAGGTGCCAGCAAGATCGTCCATCAGTTTTGTGTGTCTGGTCACTGCTCAGAGCTGGAATTCCAGGCAGAATTTCAGCTGTCTGAGGTCAAGGTAAGTCTCTGTTGCTGTTGAATTTGTTCTACACACACACACACACACAAAATATGGTCACCTTCTATTTGTTGATACAACTAAAGAACAACAATAATGATAATACATCTACATTAGCTTGCTGGGTTAAATCGTGGGCAACTGGACTTCTGGTTTACTTGAAGACGTTTCGCCACTCATCCGAGAAGCTTCTTCAGTTCTGAACGTTCTTCGTTCAAGTAAACCAGAAGTCCAGTTGCCCACGATTTAACCCAGCAAGATACCATGGATACCATGACCTGGATGACTGAGAACCTTCACAGACATATCTACATTAGCCACATCCCAAAACCCCTAAATGGGTGTGGGTGCGTAGTACATCCACTAGAGGGCGAAAGAGGCCTGCACTGATGTAGAGATTCGTGCAGCCGTGTCTAACTCCCTTCTAGCTGTCTTGACAATTCCCAAAATGCAATTGACAGTTGCAATTATAATAGTTTAAGTAACAAAATTGCAAAATTATGGAAAAACAAAACTCTAAAATGTTTCATTGTTGACTATCAAGCTGCAAAAATTAAAAGTGTAGAACTCATTGTCACACAAAAAGTAAAGATATTACGTGACAGTTGTTTCATCTTGTCTTTCATCTTTTTTTCAGTCTTATAAAGAAAATTAGATTAATTGGCCTCCTTCATTCTGCTTTAAGTGCTGCAGACACCTTTGTGGCTCGTTACTGTGATCAGTAAACATCAGCCAAACCCCGAGATGCGCTCTTTCTGCTGTGTTCCTGTCCATAAAATGATCGATTTCCTCCTAAGATTTTGCTTGTGTTGTTTATCGGGAGGCCTCGATTTGATTGTTTGATTGTGCAGTATGGGAGAGATTGTTACTTTTTGTAAACCGGGAAGAAAAATGAACTGAAAATCACATAAATTCCACTTTAGGTTTACATACAATACATGTGCTTCTCTTACAGGTGGGTCAGACATGTGAGAGGACAATCAGCAGTCTGGCTGTCGTGATGGATGCCAGTGATCTGCAGAGCATCAGCTGTTTTCTGTCAGGGTAAGAACCCACTCAGCGCGTGTAGTTTTAATTTCCCCACAGGGATTTAGGCTCCATCACCTCTCACTCTTACAGTTAGCCTCAGTGACGACTTGATATGCTCAGTGTGTAAAATATGTGTATAATTGATCTATAGTTTACCTTCACTAATGTGAGTTCAGGTAAAAGTTAGAACTTTGACCTGACCCACAACCTTGAATAAAAAAAGTTTTTTTATTTGTCTTAAGTCTAACCTTCCCACCTTTGTCAGGACTGATGTGATGTCATTGATAGGGATGCTGTGGTATTTTCCCTGGAGTTCACAAACATGCCACAACAATGTTACCTCCAATGTTACCTCTTGTCTCAGCTATCACATGTGGCTGTAATGTTTAGGAATTTATCTGCTTTTGGTCAGGTGTATTGTCAAAGACTTTCATGTGTAAGATTTGTTGTAAAGATTCACTCACCGAATCTTTTCAGAAATTGATTCAGTAGAGTTCATTCACCCAAAAGATTCGTTCTTTTGAACCAGTCATTCACGAACCGGATAATGGACTATGGAGATCATCCATCAGTGACCATCAGTGAGAAAATGGAATTGTGGCGTGATGTGATGATGTGGTCACTGACCCACTGGTATTTATCTGCTCTGACTCTCTGCTCAGTCCATCTCTTTTTATTATGAGTTATTCATCCTGGTAGGATGAAACCCTTTTTATTTAGTTGAAGTGAAGTGTTTATTCAAGTAGAATATGTCACACTGTTTCATCTGTCATCCAGCTGAACCTCCTCTCACACATTCACTCATTCTCTTCTGCTTTTTACACACAAATAACAGCTTCTCTCCCGCCAGGCATTTTGACTTGTCAAACACAGGTGTAACTCATTACATGCATAATTCTGCATTCCATTTATGTGTGCTGGTTTACTGGCAAACCTACCTGTAAATGGAAAGCAGCCATCTTTAGTATTAGCAACACCTGTGTTTTTCCTATGGCTGCAATTCAAAATTTCATGTTTAACCCCTCTTATCTTAATCCTGAGTACACAGGTCTGCATAGGAAATACTCGCTGAGGTCTGCTGATTTCATAATTCTTCCTTTTTGCTCCTTTCACTTTTTTCATGGAATGATGCTTGATAAAGTCAATACAACAACCAATCAACACAAGAGATTACCCCCCCCCCCCCC